>RJWT010048033.1:0-11208 GCA_004365215.1 Cuniculus paca | reverse complement strand
CTCAGAAAGTCTTTGCCTATGCCTATGTCCTACTTTTTATTAAAAAAGTAAAAGTTTTACTTTTTTACCTTTGGGCAGATTAAGTATTTCTGTTTTTTAACATTTTAGATATTGATTCTTTTTTTTTTTTTTTTTTTTTTTTGCGGCACCGGGGATTGAACTCACGACCTCGCGCTTGCCGGGCAGGCGCTTAGACCTCTGAGCTAGATCCCCAGCCCTGTTTTTGAGACAGGGTCTCACTATGCCATTCAGGCTGGCCTTGAGCTCACTTTGTAGCCCAGGCTGGTCTCGAACTCACAATGATCTGCCTGTCTCAGCCTCCCGAGTGCTGGGATTACAGGCGTGAGCCACCACGCCCGGCTGATATTGATCCATTTTTACTTTAGTTTAGGAGATATTCAAAGATTGAGTATACATTCAATTTTCTGCATGTGGATAGCCAATTTTCCAAGCATCATTTCTTAAAAAGGCTATCTTTCCTTCAGTAAAGGTTTTTTTTCCCTTTGTCAACAATCAGGTACCTGAATATGCGTAAGCGTGTTTCCACATCTTCTATTTTGCTCCACTGATTCCCTTCTCTATTCATGTGTCAGTACCATGCTGTTTTTATCACTAAGTTTCTAACATAACTTGAAGTCAAAGATTGTGATGCTCCTGCTTGAGATCTTACTGCCCAGGATTTTTCTATCATAAGTCTTTTATGCTTTTATATGAGTCTTAGAATTGTTTTCTCTAGCATTGGTAGGAATGCTGATAGTATTTTGAGTAGATTAAGTTTAATCTGTATATCAGTTTTGAAATTATGGTCATTTTGACTATGTTGGTTCTTCCTATCAAGGAACAGGAGATATCTTTGCATTTTCTCATATCCTCCTTAATCTCCTTTCACATTACTGTAGTTTCCATTGTAGAGGTCATTCACTTCCTTGTTTAAGTTAATTCGGAAGTATTTAATCTTTCTTGATGCCATTGTGAATGATATTTTTTCTTTTTTTTTTTTTCAGTGAGTTAATTATTGGTATAGAGAAATGCTATTTTTTTTTGTGTGCTGAATTTGTATTCCATTACACTAATTCTAGGTATCTTTTGATGGAATGTTCATGTTTTTCTATGTAGAGGATCATGTGATCTGCAAATAATGATAATTTGACTTTTTATTTTCCTATACATCCCTTTTATTTCTTTCTCTTGCCTCATTATTCAGGGTACTATTTCAAGTGCTATATTGAACAAAAGTGATAGTAATGGACATTTTTGTCTTGTTCCTGATTTTTGGAGGAAAGCTTTCATTTTTTTCCCATTTACTGTGATATTGCCAGTATAATTCTTATAAATGACTTTTTATAAGATTTGAATATGGTGCTTCTACAACCGTTTTCTTTAGGAATTTTATCATAAATGCATGTTGAACCTTTTTCATGTGAATGGACAGCTCAGAAGTCATTTGAAGCTGCAATCTACATAAAGACCTATCATCATTAAGGTCTCTTATCTTTCTGTACTCCAGCCTGATTTTGATTATATCACACAGACTGGTTTCTAAGAAAGATCGTTCATGGAAGATAATATAAAATGTGCAAATGTATATCAAACCTCTATTAAACTTATCACAAAAAAACACAATAAGTAAAATGAAAGTTCATGATCAAGCTCTGAGGCTTGAAGGAAGTACTTCACAAGAAAGGCACTGTTCACTCAGCACTTTTAATGTAAGAGTCTACCAAATGCATACAGAGTTTAGAAGACATTATTTATATATACTATGAATTTTATAAAAATCAAGCGTGCTGATTTACTGTTAAGATGTGCATTTAAAAAGGTAAACTCACCTGCTCAAGTAATTTGTAATTCAATGATACAGGTACTTTCAGTGAAGAGGCTATGATACAATCACATATAAAATGTTGAAAGAAATGTAAAGATGAGGCCATAAATCAAATCTGGGTATCAAGAAATAAATTTATTATTGTTTTTCTCTAACTTGTGGAATTGCAATTCTTTGTTACTGATAGAAGGAATAAATTAGAATATTTCAGGAAAGAGATTTTTTTAAAAATCCATGGTGATGTAATTAAGATTTATCTGAGGAAAGTAGAGAAGTTCTGTCAAGCTAGAAAATTGGTAGAGGCTATTTTTACTTGTTGATATAATCAGTATTAGATACCTCATTAATAATATTTACTTTTAGCCTGAACTAATTAAATACAAAGGAAGTTTTGTTATTCCTATTAATAAGATTCAAATATTCATTTTCCTTGTCTAAGTCACTGAAGAGAGTTTTTTAAGATCTATCATTAAAAAGAACAAATCTTGCTAATTCAAAAAGCTGGTAACTTCAGTTCTATCAGTGTAGACAGTATTGACTAAAAGGCAGTTCATTATAGCATTTAAATTGTTGGGTACAGTTGAAAAATTTATTCCTCAGTCCTTACAATTTCTGTAAGTGCTGAGTCTGTTTTTTACCAAGGGAGACATCCTGCTGCACAAAGCAAATAGAACACCTTGAAGGAGCATAGTGTCCTTGGAGAAAGAAGTATTGCTTTTTAATATATTAAATTTAAGATATCTGATAATTCATTTGGAGAGAATTGTATGCCTTCGTAAATGTAAATTTGAATCATCAGAGCAAACTTTAAAGGAAAACACAGAGATCAAAAACATAAGATCTTTACCACACAGGTGGGAATGCCATAAGGGACAAAAAACCTCGATATACAGAATTGACTTTTGTGTATTGTGGGGGTCAAAGGTCAATGCTGATATCTAGACACTTGGAGAATTGTAGGGAAGCAAATAGGAACAGAAAGAGCATCAAATATCCTCTCCTTTGTTTCTCCTTTGTGAGTAAAACTGGTAGGGTGCATTAAGTTGGAGTCTATGTTTCTCCTTATCCTAATTTTATCTCTCCCCCTAAAACAACAACACTTCTAGTTTAAGGAGACAAAAGAAATACATAATTGTTTTATCATTTCCTAAAGATTAAAAACATTGCATGTCAGTACAGTTACTGTTGTTTTTTCTTGCTGAAGTCATGTTATCAAATGTTGCATATTAAAATTTTGGTGGAATTTTCATGTTTTTCTATGTAGAGGAGCATGTCATTCATGTCATTTATGTCACTCATGTCATTCATATCATTTATTTAGTATTTACAACCATCAAATCATGGCTGAGAAATCACTTCTTCCATGAAGACTTTTTTTTTGATGACTCAACTTAATGCACCCTACCAGTTTCACTCACAAAATTCCTATTTTGTAATTCCTTTTCTTCATTTTACAAATCGTTGCCTGAAATTTCTTCCTTTGAATGGTGTTTTTGTTGATTGTTGTTTACTTCCAAGATGAGAAGGTAGGACCCATAGAAGCAATATATTGTTTGTCTTGCTCTTCTCGGTATCCTGAATGATTAGGAAAGAAAGCACTTTGCATCAAAGCTATCATGAATACATATTTTTGTTTAAAAGGATAAATTTCTATTTTAGCTACTTGAAAAAAACAGACCCACAATGCAGTTAGATGATTTGTGGACTATAAATGACCTGCTACCAGGTAGAGCAAAATTTAGCAAAAGGTTTTGGTGAAGAATTAGTAAATGTTTTCAGTCTTTGAGAGATTTATAGTTTCTGTGGCAACGATTTGATTCTAGTATTTTAACTTGACTGTGTTTCAATAGTATTTTGCTTACCAAAAGTAACCCAAAGGGCTGGGGATTTAGCTCAGCAGCCTAAGCCTAAGTGTAAGGTCATTGAGTTTGATCCCTGGTGCAGCAAAAAAAAAAAGAAAAAAAAAAAAAGTAACCCATTGTTTGCCAAGCCCAACTCTAAAGTGCAGAAAGAGTAGCCTAGTATTTTATATAAGCAATTAAGTACTGATTCATTTTCATCCTGTACTTGTGATGAATCTTCATCTGATGAATAAATTATACTCCACACCCTCTTCCTATTCCAATATGACTTATTTTCAAAAAGAGAACAGTTTTAATAAGCGAGCTAATCAATATGTAACGACATTTAGCAAAACATTTCATGTGTATTCTCCTACTCTAATTTCTAGGGCAGGTTTTTACCTATTACGTTCCAAATATTATAGCTTAGAAGAATTATTTTGATAAGGTGCCATATAATTAAAGCCCATATGAATATATTATATACAAATGTATATACAGTACATATTATTATTTAAAAACATAACTTCAACATAAGCAATCATTGAATATCGGCAGTATTTCATGATCTCAGCTTACATATTTTTTCCTTTACAAAAATAATTATTCTGTATTAATATTCTTTCTTCTACGTTGATTTGTGTTTTTAAAAGCAAGCTAATAATGTAATAGAATCCTACGAAATAATTTATGAAAGTATTTCATTTCATTAAAGAATAATGTAACATCAAATGACTCAAGAAACAAAAATTTTCAGTAACATAATTACTACCTGTTTGACTATGGGAAAATATAATAATGAAAAATTTCAGAAAAAGTTTTCATTTCTGATCAACTATGAATTTTGTATTTTCCAATGCTAATATTAGACTGAAACATTAATAAAATATTCTATAGTTGAATGAAATTTTTAATTTAATTCAATTTAACTAACAATTCATATTTAAAGTCCACACCCCAAATTATTTTGTTTCTGAAATCTCATGCAGGTAAAATTTTCTTTTTCTTCTAGACAACTTTATTCATTTTAGTGATTGATGATTATGGATTTGGATTTCACTCTGTCACACTGCTAAATGTAATCTTTGACACAGCATGTATATAATTTATTTACACATTACAAATTGAGCTTCTATTCTTATTTTTCTGATATTTAGGGAATGTGTCATTGGTCCTGTATGTTACTCATATTTTGGTGAGAAAATATTCTCTAGTTTTGGTCCTAAGAAAGATTGATTCTTTTTTGCTGAAAACCTGTTGTTTTGCCAAATAATTTTTTCATTGGTCCATTAAATAGTTCATTAAATGGCAATAATTCACATGCATTTCAGTTACAACTTAAATCTGCCAGATGGTTTATAGCACAGTTGACTTCAGCCATTTAGAATGTTATTCAGAAACATTTGTCATCTTAAATCTTGTCATGAATTTCTTTCATGCAAGAATGTTTCTTTGCTGGAAAAAAGTTACTTAGATGGTCCTAATTCTTTCTGGGCTAGTTCTTACTCCTACAAACTCATTAGTTTTCCCTAAATAGATTTTCAGATTAAAGCCAAAGGTTCTTATAAAAACATTGCTTTATAACCCTTAAGCTAGTTTTATACTATTTGCACTACAATAATTAACCATGGCCTCAAGAAATCAGAGATATAAGTGATAGAAATCAGATTTTCAAGAGTAAAATCCCATTTTAATAAAAAGATCTATATAACTAATGTCAAATACTTTGTAAAATGTGTCATTTAGTGATATATACATTTTTACATGTGAAGCAGCCAATGTGGATATACCTGACATTAGTTAATTATACTACTAGAACTTGAGATTATTCTTAGGTAAAGTAAATTTCAAAGTTTTATCACTTAAATTCTAGTTTCTCCATTAGTACATATTGTAGGTCTACATTGTCAGTAAAATGGAATACAACTGAATGAAAGATACAGATTTGATGATTATGAATAAGTAACAAATACATTCTACTTAATGCATGATTTTATTGGAGTCCCAAGAAACTGAGTCCTAAAAATTAATACATAATCTTTAATAAGTTGACACTATATTTGAATAGGATACTGATCAGTCCATATTCCAAAGTGTATTTCTCAAATTTTGGCAGGTATTCTACATGTCCAAATAGAGAATTTTTGGTGAATGCATGGGATGTGTACCTACAAAAATCAAATATATGCTCGAGAAGATGAGTAAAATTCTTGGCTTGTCCTCTGTGTATCATGCGGGTTTGTGGAAGAAAAATACACTACTAATACTTGAAGTTCTTTTGACAGGTTATAGAATGGACACAACAGCTGATAAATAATAACACGTTAATATTAAAATAATATTTTAGGGATATTCACAACTAGACACCACATAAAAATTTTCATAAACTTCTAAAAGCATTTTTATCTGAATGTTTAGCAAATACTTTTAAATTCAAAGTATAAGAATACTAAATACATTATGAAGAGAATATTTTAACTTTCAGAAGTATTAAATTTGTCTGAACTCTGGAATCTGAACATTGCCTATTTGCATACTATTATTTGTTCTTCATGTTAGTATCATGTGGTTAGAGTCAATTGTTTAAATTTCAACTTTACAAATTAGAATCCTAACACATATTCTGTATTTTCTTCTCAGGTTACCAACCTGGAAATTCCTATTATTTCACTAGGATAACAGGAAAATTCTCAGGCCTCATTGTTTAACTATGTTTCAAAACTTCTAGTCCTCATCTCTATATAGAAAAATTTATGAGGAAAAAAAGAATATTATGTAGATCATGATACACTTTTTTATGTTGCTGTCATGAAAAGAAGTAATTTATGGACATGAGGGCTAATATTATGAATATTTACTAATCAATGAAAACTGACACTTATAATGGCAATGATCTGGCTATTTACTGAATAAAAGCTATAAATCTGTTATAAATTCATGACTCAAATGAGTCTCTAAATAGTGATAGCTGCAAAATAAGCACCTTTAAAATATCAAATGTTTTATGGTGCTTCCTTTTTTTTTCTTCTCCAATTCTCTTGTTTTGGACTGGAATAGATGGAGTATAAATTCCAGACATAGAAATCAGACAAATGTTCAAAATTCCCTTTTTCCTTCTAATTTGCATACTAATGTCTTGGTTTTAGATTGTCTATTTGTATGAAATTTTATTATTATTCTTAAAAGTACACCACAAAAGGTTTTTCCTACCATTATGATTTTGTTAGTAAGTTGAGTCCTTATTTGATACAAGTTGTTAACAGGAACCTCAGATTAGCCATTTTAAAATCAGAATATAATTTGAAAGGATGACTTCCAGTCTTCTCATATTATTTATTTGCTGCTATTTGTGTTTCTTTACTTCTTTTTAGAAGGACAAAATTTATAATCCTCAAAATTAAAATCATACTAATGGAGATTAAATAAAATGTTTAAATTTTCTTTAAATTTTTCAAATTTTAAACATTCTAACATGTAGAAAATTGTAGAGATCATGTAATGGACACCCAGATGAGCAGCACAAAAATTAAAATGATGTTAATATTTTGTCTTATGTATATCAAATCTCTTTTTAAGAAACAAAATTTAGCAGTGTTTAACCTTACACTCTCATAGCCTCATCCTTCTGTCTTGTGGAGGCTTCTAAACTTGGAATAAGTTAATTCTATGCCAAGTTTTATATTTCCACTGTGTATGAAAATATCAATGAAGTTACATGTTTTAGAGTTTTATGTTTGGAAGTTTGACATATGTGTCACGTGTTATATATGATTTTGTAGGGTGCTGTTGACATACAGTACATGACCAAAGCTACTGCACTGTTCTTATGTTTTAAAGAAAATATTTCTAATACTTTACTATTTTTTCCCATATTGTGTATAGTACTTTCAGTAGCTACCTGCTTAATGCAGTTTTACTTTAGATGAAATGTACCTCCTTCTGTTCACAGAGAGCATACTTTGCTTAGTCAGATTTAGACTGGGCTTGCTTCTCTCAGTTGTCAAATTTTTCTATTTGGATTTAATTTTTTGACTTTCAGTACCATAAAAGCAAATTTGAACTTCAAAAACCTAACGATTTGCTATATTGAGTGGATATTTTCCCTTGCAAAATCCACCAGAAAACGATAATACATTTCCCCAATTTTTTAGTTGGCCAAAGGATCAAATATGGATTTTTTTCCATAGGAATTTCAGGTTTTGAGGACCCTGACTTTTCCAGCATCCACTTATGAAGAGCAGATGTTCTTCTCTTTTCCTGAATTGAAAGAAATGTCAACCTTCTTCCCTGGATCCATGATAAACCAGGTCTGTTATTTGACTATGTGGTATTAGTAACCCTTTATGTCTCTGTCCAGAAAATTGTTTTTTATATTTATTTAGGGGTCATACCTATTTGTGTGAAAAAGGAAATAACTATGATGTCTATATGGTATGTTTAGATGAGTGATTTTGCACCACTGGTCCACTGTTTGTCATGAATAGTTTGGATTTTCTATAAATGAACTAGATAGTTTGAAAAGCTTATTGATGAATTACAGCTGGGAATTACTTCTGCAGCTTCACAGTGCAGTATGGAATTTTGGAATTGTACACCAGGATGTTTTTACTTCAGTATTTTCAAACTACTTTAGAGAAGGAAAATTTGTCTCTTTTCCTCAAAGGAAATTTTCCTCAGCAAGTTATGTGGCATCCAGGATAGGTTTGCCAGTTCTGAAAGAATGTGTAACTTGATTTCAATCTTATCCCAGACCAAGATAAGTACAAATGACTATTAAGTGTGTGATTGTATTTAACTCAAAATATGAAAGCTTCTAATTCAGGATTTTGATGAAACACTGACTGGAACTTCAACAGTTTGGTAGAAAGCAAAGGTTTCTGAAGAATGTGCTGCTTCCAAACATATGTAGCTTATTAAAAATATGGTATAAAATTAAGTTTAGAAGAAAATGGATATGTAAGCTACAGTTTGGAAACTGTTAAATTACTTAACTTTAGCTACTTGTTGGAATTATAGTTGATATTTCTTTTGTAACAAATTTGAAGGACTTGAAAAGCATACACTAGAGACATTGAAAGAACTAGCCCATTTCAAGTATTGTTTTTAACATTTTATTTTTTCCTATTGGATAAAAATTACCAAAGTAAGCAATCAGTAACACTTCATATGTTTGGAGTTTTTATGTGTAATTTTTATTTAAATTTTTTCCATCTTGATTTTATTCAAAATGAAAATTAGTGTCTTTTATTGACGATTATTTCATTACAACACCGTGAATGCATATAATCAAAAGTAAAATCATTATAGAAAGCTTCCAAGTTTTTAAATACAAAGCTTATTTTTTTTATATATTTTGATATGCTGAAGATATTTTTTATTTTTGGAAATTTTAAAATGTCTAATAACTGAGAATTTTTCTATAGACTGATATGAAAACACTAACAGATAATTGGCATAATTTAGTTTGATTTCTAAATAAGATTGCAGGTTGATTTTAATATTGGAATACATGAGCTATATTAAAAATGTGGGAAGGTATTATATTTGGTAGTACGTAAGACACAATAATTATTTTCTTAAAGGACCATTTGAAGTTCAAGAACATCAATATAAAATATTAACATTTTATTGCACATAAACATGTGCCAGCACCAAGATTTGATTTAATAATTTTTGAGAGGGTATTACTTCTAAAGTAAGCTAATTGGAATCATAATTCAACATATTCCATTTAGTGCAGTGCTTAACACTTACACCTACATGAATCATTGACCCTTCCTTTGGTAGCAATACCTTACTAAATGGTAAAGCAGATGAAACAATAAATAATACATTTTCTACCTGGTGGATATCAAAATATTTTTATATCAAATGTATGTCCAAATTGTGTTTGTAGAAAGAAGTCTTAAAAACCAATAAATAAATGAATCAATTATATGCTCTTCACCTTCATGTATACAATGTTAAATCTCATATTTAAATACATTTACAACTATGTTAAAAGCATTTCAAGTATTGTATGATGCTTTCTGCAGTATTGGATTTAAGACATATAAGCTTTAAAAGTTGAGCGATACATTTAATTCAGAGATCCTTTTATGTGGTAAGCAAATTTTCACAAGTCATAAAAGAGATAATAAAATAAAAGACTATCATATATTGCAAGCTATTCTCTAATCTTAAATCAGATACAAGGGACTATTGTAAAAAGTCTATATAGTAATTAAATATTTATGTGAACATCTATATGCTATTGAATGTAACATTATTAAAATATTTGAATTCACATCCTCAGATATAAGAATGTGAAAATAATGTTGTGATAGAAGCAGATACATTTTACACAACTTGCAAATAACAAATGCGTTTGTCTTTATACTTTATTCCATTTCCATGGGAGAATAACGTTGATTCTTCTTTACCTATTTATCTTGTGAGTTGAATTTCATTGTTTTTATTTTATTATTGTGTCATGTCTTTGGGAGCTCCTTTATTTTATACCCAAAGGAGATTCATTTGAATTGATAATCTTCTACTCCCAAGAATTAATGTTTTTATAGAAGGAATTTATAAGAAATAACTACCCACCCTCACAGTGTTCCTCATTTCGCTGATAGGGACAAGTGCTTGGCATTAGTAGTCTTTCTCTAGACTGTGCATAGTTCCATCATATTCTACCAATTGAATAATACACAATTAATTGAATGGAAAATGTGATTAGGGAAGTTCTCATTCTCTTAATTTCCAATTTCTGCAATGGCAAATTATATTATTCTCTAACCCTTTAGAGAGTCATTTTTTCATTCAAAATGGGAGGAGAATAGATTAAAACACTAGAGAGAGAAAAAATAGTTATATTCACCACAGGGTTTAGAAAATATTATTCTTATGAAGTTCATTTTTTTAAGTAGAGAAGTTTTTTTTTTCTAAAAAGCATCACCACAACCCCCATCACCCATACACCAAAGCTATCTTCATCAGCTCTGGACTTCACAAGAAACCTGTGGTCAAGTGGGTCTGAAAAAATAGCTGACATTGTCTTGAACTGGAAAAAAAGATGCATAGTAGTGTAGGCTTGCAATGTAGCTACAGCAACATAACTTGATTTTGTCTTGAGGTGACAGAGTCTGCTGTGATGTTCCTGAAGCCAAATCTGGCATTGAGCTCACAGTAATCTATGTCACCATTTTCACACAAGTCAATGCACGTCATTACGTTAAATGTCAGGTTCTAATTCTCTATAATAGCGGGGATAGAAATGACTATTGTGGTTGAATTAGTTAAAGGGTAAACATATATTACTTCAATGGCAAATAAGACTTTGGATAAATGGTCTTCAATTTCCAAAAATACACATTAAACAGACTGTATTGGTATATAATGTAGTAAGTAGAAGGAGGTCAAATAGTGAACTTGTTTACATCAATTATTAGGATCGTTAATTCTATGTGGATTCAATACACTCATTTGTATCTACATTTTAATAAGGTTGTACAAATTGTGTCAAGTTCTGATTTATGATTGACATTCCCTGAAAAAAAA
>RJWT010048032.1:0-11209 GCA_004365215.1 Cuniculus paca | reverse complement strand
GTAGCAGTTGAACAGAATCTGTCCCAACATGGCAGCTTCATAAGCAGCCTGGGGCTTCTCATGGATGTCATTCATACCACCAGTGTTAGTTTTCAGCCCTCTTTTAAGTGTTTGCTAGTATGATCAGCTTGATCCAGTGCTCTAGGCATGTATCTTTAACCTGTTTAATTCATGATGGCATGGACTCTGAGAAGGGTAGTTTAGCTAGGACTAGAAAATCCTGTGGCTCCAGTGTGGACAGCCTAGTACTGCAGTTGGTGGGAAATTTGCCTTCTCTGCAGTAAGTACATGGGTTCCTGGAAGTGAATTTGCTTGATGAGAACCAGGTTATAGGTGGAGTAAGATTCCTTGGGGACACTTCAGTTCTACCCTCTAGTTCTGATGGCATTTTCTCAAGAATTTATTTGAAAGACTTTCATTCTTCATGGGGCCAAGGGAAGTGTATTAGTGATTGCAAGAGAAAACAGATTTAATGCAGGACATAAAAATTCACAAGATGAACTTACAATATACACCCACAGAGTCAACTGTAGAAAAGTGCTCTGGGGATCTGGAGAATTGAACTGAGGAGCTCAAGCCCATGACAGTGTCTTATATAAATCTGGATCCTGAGGCTGAGGAATCTACAATGGAGGCCTGAAAGGTCTGTGCCAGAAAACCCAAGGCCCGGGGCTAAAGGATGGAGAATCTACCAGAAGGCTGAGGGATCTGTACTGGAGCCAGGAGCCAATGCTCAATACAAAAGCACAAAGGTCAGACCTCCTTTGAAGAAAGGAACAGCCAACCTTGGCCAAGTTGAGGACTGGAACTCGGCTGAAGCTTTTCTGAGGCAAACTGGCATGAAGTCTTCCTCTATTCTTTCTGTAGGCTCTTGCTCAGAATTATGCTGCCTATATTCAGCTGGGCATTCCCACTCAAGCTGACAATTAACCACTAAGGGAATGATGGCACTGGTAGCACTTGGTGCCCAAATGTAGCTGTAGGTCGTCGGCACAGGGTCTCTGCTTGAGCTGTGTTTGCCTGAAATAGACCGTGTGCAGTTTCTGCTAGAAAGAGTATTGCCCTTCCTGGGCACTGTCACTAACCAAAGAATACTTTGATTTTTTTTTTTAAATGAATGGGACATGGCAGCAATTGGAAGGCTGACTCGGATAGCCAGGGGGAGTTTTTAATCTATACAAGAACCACTGGAGCCCATCTTGGATTCTGATCTGTCTTGCACCAATGGATCTGAATATTCCCAAGTTTGGATCCTGGTTACTGCCTCTTGAGTATCTCATTTTAATTCTCACAGCTTTTTTTCTTCCAATACTAGGTTGGCTTAAGGAAACTTGAGGTAGTATAAATGTGGGGCTAATACTTCTGTTCAGAGGTTTTTGTCTCCCTAATGACACTTGGACATATATTTGTTTTCCTTGACCCAAAGGTATTTATGGTCAGCCAGCAACAACCTGAATCGATGTCTAAAAGAAAACATTTCCATACCAAAATGACTAAACGAGCAAGTTACTGGGGCAAAGGCACCTCATACATGACCCTAAGCAGTGCTAGGGTCTGAGAAGATATTGTAGCAACTCTGTTTGTTGACTGAGTGTTCCATTTCACAGGCCTTATTTCAGACTTGGTCTACAAGAAGGAAAAAAGGCATAGTGAATTTTTCAGAATCTAGGTAAAAATTACAACCGCCCCTTGACTACTCTGCTTCAATCAATTGGATCATCCTTCTAGGACCCTAAGTCACAGCTGGTGGGGATTATCAGGCACTGGGCTCCTCCAGACCAAGCAAAAGAACCTGGGGTGGTTGAGCTGGGGTCATCATGACCATGACCAGAATGGGGAGCATTCTCTGGATTAGACCCTGGCCCTCAGTTTGTTGGAAATGATGTTCTGATCATCAGGGGAATTTTGATTTCTCTTGTTACACCCTGAGTGGTCTTAATGACTTCAGATTGAGGACGAGGCAGAGAGGGTGCTAGAGAGATTACAAAATGAAACAAGGTGAATAGTCTCTTAGGTTCAAGATGCACACAGGACCCTGAAGGAGTGATGAAATGGACAATTGCTACCATAATTTGGGGGAATTTGTCCATCAATCTTGGCTATTTGGCCTCAGTAAAATCCACTAGTAAACTGGGGTGAGCTTGCCAGTCTCCATGGAAATCGTTGGCTTCACCTTTGCAACAGCTTTGATGCCACTGAGTGTGACCCCACGGACTGAAAGATGACAGCACATGTGCCATTTGAGCCTTTTCCTACTTTTGCCTCCTGGAAAAAGCCCTAGAGGAGCTGCTGACTGGCAGAGAAGAGGCATTTCTCCAACAAGAGCACTGCATTAGAGTAACTCGGTGGCCTTCACTGACAGCACCATCCCTCTCCCACTGGGAAGGAGGGGCAGTGGTAGATGTGATGTGGGTTTTGACTCGGGAAGATTTGTTACACTGAAATGTTAATAGAGGACATTGAGTATGGAAACGCTATGGATGAAGCACAAGTTGGGCCTAGAACAGTCCCCAGGTTATTACTGACACACTTAGCCTCTGAAGTTAGCCATAGGAGTACAAAGTCGGGCTCAGAAATGTCACACCCATCTCTTACTGAAATCACATTTCCCAGCGATTTATCATCATTCGTGGTTTAGAAGACAGTTTTAAAAAAAGCAGCCTTGCGTGAACATAGAAACTGTGGGTCTGGATCACTTCTTTACCAAGGGATGTAGATCACCGCCCTTTCCAGGCTTTTCACCTTAGGCAGGAATATCTTTCTTGACACCTGCTCCTTTGCTGAAGTGTCATGTGGCACCTGGCCATATCATTGGTCTGACCCCCGAGAGGGCAGGCACAGGGTTCTGAATTACCCACATGGGCTGGTGCTCAGAGCACTGTGCTGGATGCAAAGGACCAGTGCGCACTATGGAAACTGATTTCTTGCTGTGAAATCACTGTTCTGTCTACTGCTTGTGACCAACCTGAGATTCTAACACTAAGGCACAATGCGTGAAAGTGTCAAGTCTATTCCCAGTGACTGGCATAGTGATGATCTCCCCTCCCCAGGACAGGTACCCAGTGCTCTGCTCCCTTGGGACTGAGAACTGGTGCATGGAATTCAGCTCTTCTGTCTCATTAGGCTCGTGCTTCGACACTTTTTTTAAAATCATATTTGTTTTTACAAAATTACTGATCAATTTATCCAGCAGGCTAAATTCATGAGAGTAGTGTTAAGTAAATTTGAGTTTAAGATTTGCCCAATGAGGGTCCATGAGGGATTTGCTGCCTACTCTGTTCTTGGGAAACCTCTTCTTGTTTACCATTTTCTTTTTAGTTCTGTAGTTTTCTCCTTTATTCCTTTTTTCACCATCACTTCCTTCCCTCTCTTTCATCACTTTCCCACTAATTGCCCTGACTTTAAGGCATCACAGGTCGTTTCTGAGTTTCAAGTTCTGAGTGCAGAATGGGCCAGGAGTTACTTGGGAAGCCTTTCTGTGTCTTTGGACATTGAACATGTTGCAAGTGGCCCACTCATTGTGTATACTGGGCTAAAACTTGCAGTACTGAACTCGAGTCTCTTCACAACTCTTGCTATTGATGTAAATCAACCTTCAAAGAAGACGCCACTTGGGTTCAGATCATTCTAGTTATTCCTCATGATAAATACACCTGTGTCATTGCAACTTTTCAGTTTAAAGTTGTCACCAACTGACAATGCTTGCTGATTCAGATCCATGCCTCCTTTTCCTCTTCTCTTGCAGAATGTCCAATTTATAGCAAGAAAAGAAAATCTTGGCAATGGACAGTTTACCCAAGCAAAGTCAGATCTGGAGCAGCAAGGTTAAAGGAGTCCTGACAGGCTCAGGACACCAAATGGCAAGACAAAGGGATGCGTGTGTGTTGGTCTCTTTTCTTGGAGAGTTGCCTATCCTGTTTTGTATGTCTTGGCTTCTCTTCCTTTTGCCAAGTTGTCTGGCTCCATAAGGAACCCAGGAAACCTAGCAAGATAGGGACCATTTGCTTGTGACCTTTTCTGGCATCTCCCACTTTGCCCTTCTGGCAAAGTAGAGGACTACTGTGTTGGGAGGGGTTCGTCATCTAGTTATATAAAGTAGTGAACTTCTACCTTTTGCTTCTCTTTTGATGCTTGTTCCCGATCTTGGGAATAAAACCCATCAATATGGAAGCTCATGAGAAACTGCACTGGCACCCTAAAGAGAGGCTGAGATCTCCCTGGGCAAAGTCAGTATTGGCCTGAGATGCCAACAGTAGCACCTTAGCCTTCAACCCCCACAGTGCAGATGGAAAGTTCAAGCCACCTGGACACTGAGGTCCTAATCCAGTGAATTCTTTCTGTAGACTTCTCAGCTGTGCTTCTAGGTGAAATGATGTCACCAGGGAACAGATGCAGAAGACTTGTAGGCAAGGGTCCCAACAGGAATTCATTGGGTGGCTCTCTAGGCACTATTCTTCCGGGGTGAAGCCTCCTCAATACTCTGTAAACCTCCTGTGTTTAGACATGGTGCTTGCTGACCATGCATGGTGGGCTCCTGCTAGAATGAACACCTTCCAAGATCACAGCCTCACTTACATGTTAGGGGAAAAGTGTGAGGCCATTGGTATCCCATGGACCTGATGCTGAGATCTGATGTGACCGCTTTGTTTTTTGCCTCAAAGCTCACTGATGCAAATAGAGACTGGTGAGCAATAGCCATGTAATGACATAATGGAAATGGATAGCAAAATACAAAACAGTACCAAAAAGGATTCGGCAATTTTCACTGCAATGTGAAAAAAATTCTTCACATGGTATGCTCCACAAGCTCTTCCTGATACAGAAATATGTAAAGAATGTTCTCTTCCATGAAGTAAATGGCGATTCCCCTATGTTCTTCCCCAAACTTCTCTCAAGTTCTTTGTGTCCTGCAATCTTCATTCTCAAAGAAGTGGAGATTGATAAAATGTTTCTTTCCAAAATATATTGAGCTTGAGATTTTACTTTTAAAAAGACTCAAACTTTGAGTATGCCCTTGTTTAAAAAAAAGCCACTGTAGAGTAGGTGGAATTTAAATGATCCTTGTGAATCACTTTCTATTTTCTGATCTGCCTTTTTACTTCCAAGGAGATCTGCTTTTGCAACTCTGCATGCCTTGCTGGGCTGACTCCTTTGCAGAGTGTGCAATCGGACCAGGCTGGGGTTGTGTTCACCCTTGGAGTCGCAGGAAGGGTCTGCTTTCAACTCCTGATCTACCAGTTCTGAGACTGGGGTCGGGGAACCAGGTTGACACGTCCTTGCTGCTCTTGGAAGCCCTCATGCTTAGGACCATTATGTTCAGTAAAATGTAGCTCCAGACTCTGCAGACACCCAAAGAGGTTGTTTGGCAAATACAGCATCTGATTACAAGTTTGGTTCTCTTCCTTGTTTCTAAGTTTGGGGAGATGATCCTTCCTTCCTTGTGGTTGTCAGTATTTACTAGAGAAACAGACATAATACAAGATCAACAAATATATAAGAATTTACATGATTGGCTTCCAATGGCCGCCCAGAGCTGGGTGTGGAAGAGTACAAAAGGGCTACTTTTTGTACACATCAGTGAAACAATTGGGGATCTGAAAATCCAGTCAAATGCCTGGAGCTCAATGTAGTGTATCATGCGAGTCTGTGTCGGGAGGCAGAAGGCTCAATGCTGGAGACTGAAGACTGCACTGAAAGCCAGAAGACGGCATCCAATGCAAAAACAGACCAATCCTTAGCTTTGTTTCCCTTTTATATCATCCTGGTGATAATCCTGTGGTAGATTTTCCACACCCAGAATTATGCTGAGCCAATTTAGTTGGGCATTATTTACTCAAATTAACAACCATCACAATCCACCCCTTGTCAACTTGACAACCAGACATATTTGTTTAAACCATAGTATTTAGGTGCAAATACAAGTTCATAATTACACCTAACATTATAAATATCCTATGTACTAGTAAAAATGCACTAATTCTCTCCCCAGAATAGAATGCAAGTTTTATTTGGGTGATCCTTTTAACATTTCATAACTTACACTATGGCAAAGGCTTAACAATACTTAACCACTATTAAGTCTATCAAAATATTATATTGGATTCATATTGCAAGAGAACTAGTAGTTAGAATCCTCATTTCTGTAGCGGATCACAGGGTTATAGTTGGTATTTAGAATTCCCTTCTACCCACTCTGTACTTCCTTGGGCTTCAGCAAGCACCTTAGCAGGTCTTGATTCCTTCCCTGGTGGGATGAACCACACTTTCATTCCTGAAAGCTCTGGACCATTCGGCATTGTCTGGATTAGATGGGTGTAGCTTTCCATTGACTTTAATAACAACATGGTAATACTAGGATGTGTCCTAAGGGATCTCCTGCATATCAAGTATATTCTTCCTTTCCTCCATTGTGGAGTGGTAGTCCCATTTCCCTTTGATGGTCTGGGTCAATCACCCCTGACAATACCGTGGCTCCCTTTTTAGTTTATTCCTCAAAGGTATGAGGAGACCAAAATGACGAGGGGGAAGTCTTAGCTGCCAGTTCAGTGGTATCGTTGTTGTGCTGCCTAGTACAAACCTTCCCTCTAGAACAAAGACTTCTAAACCAGCAGAGCATAAGTTTGCAGGAACAGGAGATAAAATTTGCTAGTGAATCACTGGGGTGAGTGGTATCATCCCTATTGCCACCCCTTGATTCTTGTCTCATGAATCCTGGCTATGGGAGACATGCTACCATATAGTGGATGCTGATTAAAAGCATGTGCAGCCTTATGAAGAACCTTGTGCTGGTCCTGCAAGCCACTGCCACCTAGCTGGTGCTGTAGCTGTGTCTTCAAGACTATTCCACATATCTAGTTCCTTCTGAATTTGAGGAACATAGTAAGACCAGGCAATTCCATGAATATGAGCCCATGTACTCACTACTTTGGTCATAAAATGTGTTCCTTGGTCCAAGGCAAATGCTGTGTAAAATTCGTGACAGTGGGTAAGGCATTCTGAGCCCATGGATGATAGTTTTTGCAGAAGTGTTACATGCAGGGAAGGCAAATCCATATCCAGAATAAGTTTGAGGCCAGTAAGGACTAAGCAGTTTCCTTTCCATAATGGAAGCAGTCCAATACAATCAACCTGCCACCAGGTCATGGGCTGATCATGCCAAGGAATGGTGCCATACTGCAACAATGTTGATCTCTGCTGCTAGCATAGTAGGCATTGAACAGTGGCTATAGCCAGTCAGCCTTGGTTATCAGAAGTCTGTGCTGCTGAGCCCATGCATAACCTCATCCCTGCCACCATGGCCCCTCTGTTCATGGGCCCACTGGGGAATAATGGGAGTGACTGAAGGAGGTTGACCACTATCTACAGAATGGGTTATCTTATCCACTTGCTAAAGTTGTCTTCTGTTGAGGTCACTTGGTGAGCATTTACATGGGATACAAATATTTTTACATCCTTTATCCATATGGAAATGTCTCTCCACATACATCTGCCCCAGCTATCTTTTCTCACCAATCATCCAGTCACGTTTCTTCCAAGTTCCTGATCATCCATCCAGACTATTGACTACAGTCCAATAATGAGTGTATACAGTCAAACATGTGGCCATTTCTCCTTCCAGGCAAAATGTACTACCAGGTGTGCTATCTGTAGCTCTACCAACTGAAGATTTCTGTTCACCACTGTCCTACAACAAATGTTCTGGAAAGAACCTGTAAAGCTGCAACTATCTCCTTGCAGGTGGTGCCCATATAATATGAAGAACCATTCATAATTGAGGCCCTCGCCACCTCTTTGACAGCTGCTCATATGGTACAGGCCATGAGGGTATAAGTGCATGGTGGGAAACTGAAGGCAATATAGCAGGCATGGGAGCCATGGACACCTGTGCAACTTCATTTAATTATACCCTCAGGACCTGCTCTGGCTCAATCACACATACATCATTTCCACTTAATGATAGACTGTTGCTGTGCATGTCCAACCTTATGTTTCAGTGTCTTGGTTACTTTTCTCTTGAGACAAAATATCTGATGCCCAAAGGGAAGGAAGGGAGAGGTTTATTTCTTACAGTTTTGGGGGTTTCAGGCCATACTTAGCTGGTTCCAAGGCAGGGCGGGGTGGCTGAGAGGCAGCTGCTCATGGCGGCTGCAAGCAGCAAGAGTGAATCATGCAAAAGAGAAAAACCAGCCTTCTTCCAGGCCTTGCATTGTATGTTGGCTCCACCCCTGGGTGGAGAAATCGCACTGCAGAAATCACACTGCCAATCCCAGCATTAGACAACAAATCAATCACAAATGCTAGATTCAGCCACTTCCATGACTACATGAGGCTTGGGGGGTGACCTAGATACAAACCATAACGCTCAGCAGATCGGATAATACCCTGCTCATGATATGTATCTTTGGTCTCATGATAACCTGGTGTCCCATAGTCATGCGTTCAGTTTCCACTAAGTCCCAGTAGAAGGCCAGAATCTGTTTTTTCAGAGGGGCAGTGGCTGTCTGCAGATGAAAACAGCCTTGCTCCAAAATCCTAAAGGCCTCCATTGCAATTCACCTATGGGGCCTGCCAGAGACCCAAACGGCATCTCTGCCTGCCAGTGACACTTTAAGTACCATTGGATCTACTGGATTTGTGGCCCTAATGGAAGAGTAGCCTGAAAAGCAGCCTAGACCTGTTGCAGAGCCTTTTCTTGTTCTGGTCCTAACTCAAAACTAGAAGTTTCCCAAGTCACCCAGATTTTGTCCCTCAAAATGGTGAATTTCTTTTAATATATCAAATAGTTGTCTACAAAACCTGACTCATCAGAGTTAGATCCCTGTTTTCTCATTTGATGGAGCCTACACAGTATGTGTGGTATTCCTGCCTGACAATATGATCCTATCTCTCAGAGTATCCAGCTTTACCTCCAAGACAAGAAATAAGGGCAGGTTGCCTCTGGTCTTCTGAACTTTTGCCACATTGGGTCTGTTGTGGTTACTTTTCTCTGGTTGTTGAGACAAAATACCTGATGCCCAAGGTGAAGCAAGGGAAGGTTTATTTATCTTAGTTTTTGGCGGTCTCAGTCCATACTTGGCTGGCTCCAAGGCAGGGTGGCATGGCTGAGGGGCAGCCATTCAAGGTGGCCACAAGCAACAAGAGTGAAAGGGCAAAAAGAGGAAAGCATGCCTCCTTCCCTCCCTCCCCCTATACTGTACTCTGGCTCCCTGCCCCTGGGTGGGTACAGCACTCACACTGCCAATCCCAATGCTAGACAATGAACCAATCACAAATGCTAGACTCAGCCACCTCCATGACAACAGGCTTGGGGGGCCACCTAGACACAAACCATAACAGGGTCAGTGGTAACACTGTCAAGGCAGTTATGTCCTCTGTAGACTTGCGTTGCTGTTTCTGAGCATTTGTTTTTCCATACAAGATTTTATTCACCCTAATACTCAATTTCCTTCCAGATACAGTTGCAGCTTTTAACATGTTTGTGGGACTCATCTTTAGATACCAGAATCTCACTCTAAATATGTTCCTTACAATAAAGGCCTAGGTTTCTAGACAAAAATTGCTGTTAGTATAGATTTTCAGTACATAATTACTACATTCATTGTGGGGAGTTGGTGTATATCATGTTAGCTTTTGAATGTCGCATCCCCTACCTACCCCCTACCTCCCCCCTACCTCCCCCCTACCTCCATATCTTGGTCACTGTCCCATTTGCAAAAGATCTTGCTCCCTGTTTCCTGTTTTATTTTGCTCTCAAGAGAAAACTACGCAATATTTAAGTTTGTGTCAGATCTATTTCACTTAATGTTATGGCCTCAAAGTGCCTCCATTTCCCTACAAATGACTCAAAGTTACCCTTCATGGCACAGTGGGTCTCCATTGTGCATAAACACATTTCCTTTATCCATTCATTTCCCAAGTGACATATAGGCTGTTCCAAGATTTAGCTACTATTAATTGTGCTGCTATAAGCATGAGTATGCATGTGTCATTGGAATGTCTTTAACTTTTTTTGAAAGATGCCTCAAAGAGGAATAGATGGGTCAAATGTAGTTGTTTTAGTTTTTTTGTGGAAGCTCTGTACGGATTTCCGCAGGTAGTACTAGTTTACATGCTTGCCAACAATATAGAAGAGTTCCTTTTCCCCTGCAGCCTTGCCACCATTTGATTCCATAATAAGTGACATCTCCATTTTAACTTACATTTCTCTAATGCCCAGAGATATTGAACATTTTCTCGATGGATGTAATGGCCATTTGTGCTTTTGAGAAGTGTCTATTCAATTGCCTGTTTATTGATTGGGTCTTTTATATTGGGGGAGGCTAAATTTTTGGAGTTATTTATGTATTGTTGCATCAGAACCGCCAGAAGAGTAGCTAGCAAACTTGCTTCCCATTCTTTAGGTTCTCTTCGCTGTTGGTTTCCTTTGCTGTGCAGATCTTTCATTTAATCTCATTTGTTAAAGTTATCATGCAATTGGAGTTCTGTTCAGAAAGTCCTTTGTCTCTGCCTGTCTTCATGAGTTTTACCTTTCAGATTATTTTTAATATTTAGATCTTTTGTTCATATTTTCAGCACATGGTGAGACATATGGGTCTAGATTGAATCTTCCCCATGTCCATAGCGAATTCTCCCAGTACTTTCAAAATTGATGGAGAAAGTCCTTCCATAACAAAAAGCACTTTAATTTATGACATCCAAACCAGCACTCCAAAAATTCTCAAGTGTATCTTGGAGACACTCAAATGAACAAGGCCAATACGTCTAATGGAATGAATACCAGTGGTGAAAGTTAAGCAGAAAGGACGAAAAGGAATCTGTGAAAGGAAAATAATGCAATGAAAGGAATAACTTTATACCATTCAGTAATAACTGAGTGTGAATTGTCTCAACTTCTCAATAAAGAAACAGATTGGCAGATTTGATGCCCTGCTCCCCACAACCTGGTATTCTGCATACTAGAAACATATTTAACACAAGTGTAAATGACGCATCATCTCCCTAGTATAAGAAACTGAAAGACTCAATAAGATACAAAATTCCCGATAAATATGGGGAAAAGGTTCTGAAGTCCAATGGTGCTTTGGTTTGATTTGATTGGTTTACATCTCTTTTCTACTAAGATGGGAACAGCTCTTTTGAAAAATGGGACATTACGGTAGCCATTATTGGTTTCTTGTTGTCTGACTTGAAGGCCTGTAATGCTTTCACT
>RJWT010048031.1:0-11207 GCA_004365215.1 Cuniculus paca | reverse complement strand
GCCTCCCAAGAGCTGGGATTACAGGCGTGAGCCACCACGCCTGGCAACACTTCTTCATATATATGCAAAGGAATTAAAGTCAGCATACTACAGAGACACTTGCAGATCCATGTTTATTTTTTATTATATTTTATTATTTTTTTTTTTTGTGGCACCAGGGATTGAACTCACAACCTCGCACTTGCCAGGCAGGTGCTTAAGCCACTGAGCTAAATCCCTGGCCCACATCCATGTTTATTGCAGCACAATTCACAATAGCTAAGACAGGGAAGCAGCCTAGACACCCGTCAACAGATGAATGGATTATAAAAGTGGCATATGTACACAATGAACTATTATTTAGCAATAAAGAGGAACAAAATTATGTCATTATCAGGAAAATGGATGGAACTACAGACCTTCATGTTAAACAAAATAAGTTAGATTCAGAAAAGCAAGTATTGTATGTTCTCCCTAATATATGGAATCTTTAAAAGAGGACATCAAAGCAGAAAGGAGATTATTATTAGACAAAAGGATGGAAATAAGGATGGGGTAAGGGAAGATATAGGGGTGGTACAGTGGGGATGTGCATGATGAAAATATATGCACTGAAAGTCGGTATTTTGTAAAATTAGTAGGCACTACTAAAAAACTTTTTTTTCCCCCTTTGGACAGGGTCTCCCTACAAACTTCAGGCTGGCCTTGAACTTTCAGCAATCCTCCTGCCTCAGCCTTCTGAATGCCAGGGTTACAGGTTACCATTCCCAGATTTCAAGCTGGGTGTAGTGGCATCTATAACGATAGCATTCTGGGAAGTGGTTTCAGTGACTTAGCGAGACCCTGTTTCAAAATAAAAAATACAAAAAGGGGTATGAATATAACTAAGCACAAGACCCTGGGTTAAATCCCTAGTACCGCAAATAGTGATTTCAAGAGAAAAAAAATGTACAAAAATGAAAGCAAGATACAAAAACTAAGATTCCTCTGCTCATAGTATAGAAAAAGGAGGAAACAAGCTAGGTATTATTGGATCTGCTTCATAGAGAGGAGACTGAATAAGCCAGAACTTCAATTTCTGTCCCTGCTTGTTTCTCTCTATGACATTGTTTCTTGGTAAAAATATTCTCTTATTATATTGTTGGTTCTACAGCAACTCAGGGTCCCATGCATGCTAAGCAAGCATTCAGTCACTAAGCTGTATCCCCAGTCCCTATTTTTAATACTCTGACAAATTGTTATACTGTTCCACAATGGCTGCACCATTTTACACACCCATCAGCAATGCACAAAGATTCTAATTTCTCCACATTTTGCTACAGTTTTGTTATTTTCTATTTGTTTTCTTTTTTGCAGTACTGGGGATTGAACTCAAGGCTATAGCATTGAGTTACATCACCTGTGCTTTTTATTCCTTTTATTTTGAGATAGGATCTCACTAGATCATTCAGTTGCCCAAGCTGGGCTCAAACTTGTGCTCCTCCTGCCACAACCTCCCAGAGTGCTGGGATTACAGAGGTCCACACCACGCCCAGTTTCTGCTTTTAAACTTGGTACTTTCTCCAAAACAGGAATTCCTTTTTTCTTCTGTGTGGTGCTGGGCCCCAAACCCTACTACCCCTTATGCATGCTAGGCAAGCACTCTGCCACTGAACTACAGCCCAGCCTCTGTATATGTTCGTGTGTTTAATATATCTGGGGAGAAGATGCATGGCTAGCATCAGCTTCCGAAAGAGATGTAAGAGAGAAAAGACAGTATTCTGGAGTAACAGGGCTTCCCTGTAGCCCATTTGGTGGTTTTTCCCGACGTAAGATGCAAAGGCATAAAGGAAGTTTAATCATCCCGTAAAGAATGAAGTGTCAACACAGGGGTCCTGATCTGTCCAGACGGGATACAACTTCAGACACTCAATTGTCTTTGGTGCTGGAGATTGAACCCAGGGCCTCCCAATGGACATGCATTTTGCCACTATACCCTCACTCTAGATGCTCGGCTTTTTAAAATTTCAAAATGGCCAGGGATATAGCTCAGTGGCATAAGCACCTGCCTGGCAAGCACATGGTCCTGAGTTCAATTCCTGGTACCAAAATAAAGACATGGCATGGGCGCATCTGGAAAGAAATTAAGCTAAAGAAAAGGAACACCTGCCAGGAAAGCCATGGAGAAAAATGTTATACACGTTCCTGTCCAGACCCAGTCCTCAGTCCCTTTATTGTTTTCTACCATTCCTAGGGCAAGAGGGAAACCCCGCCTTCTCTACTATTACAGGGGCACCACTCACTCTCTGGTCACTGAACAGAAGAAAGTTCTTTTCCGACAAAACCAGTATCAAAGCACTTTTCACAATGCTCACAGCAGTGTGAGACAAGACAGCCACTTAACCTGATGTTAATAAGTTGGAGTTAGCAGTTCAAATCCTAACTCCTAGGTGTAAATTTGGGCGAATTACATAACTACCCTGAGCAGTAAAATGGCACATCACCATCCATCTAGCGGAGTTCCTCTGCGGATCAAGTGAGAGACTGCACGTAAAATGCTTGGTCCAGTACCTGACACACCGTAGAGACCAGCAAGTGGCAGTTGCTATCCCTGTTTTGCTCTGAAACACAGCTGCACAGCTCTTCTGCGGAGAGCTACTCCGGCACCGGCTCAAGCCCGGGACGGCCCTCAGACTGGGCCACCAGGCGACTACCTCCTCCCACAGCTTCTGGGGGCTCTTTCCCTAATCGCGCCTAGCGCTCGCGCGGGCGCCAGGCCCTTTCTCCCATACGCCTCCACTCCGCTCCGCCCGCCGGGGTCATGCGCTCCAAATTACCATTTTCTTGCTCTCAGTGCCACGGTTCGCCTGCCTCGACATGGTGCTGACCTCCCTCTTCCGCCTTGCCACAGGCCCCGTAGGCGACCCTCCAGACGCCGCTCGACCCAGCCAAGGCCCCCTTAGCTTCTGGAACTAATCCGCTCCGCTTCACCGAGTCTGCGCAGGTGCCGCTGGGCACTATGGGACTCGTGGTCCATCTGAAAATAATTCCGCCCAACTAACGCAGAACTACAGCGCCCAACCGCCCCAGCCGAAGCTCCGCCCCTCGCGCAGCGGAACTACGAGTGCCGAAGTGCCACGCGCGCCGTTGGTTGTCAGCTCCTGGTCCTTGGGTTGTATTCCGTCGCTGGGTGGCGTCCGTAGCTTGCGGCAGCTGTGTATTATCCACCCACTGTCCCCTCTTTCCCTCCCCCACGCTCGGCTCAAAGATGCACTGCAAATTCCTTTCTTGCGGGTTGGTCTTGGAAAGTCCCTCTTTCGACCTAGTTGCTTCCGCTGTTGCTGCAATTCAGCGCTAGAAGCTCCCAGGATGTCCCAGAAAACTAGCAATGGCTCACGCACAGATCTGGCTTCTTGTTTTTATTTTTCCAGTGCTGGGACTAGAACCCATGACCTCACACATACTAGTGCTCTACTGCTGAGCTACAGTACCAACCTCTATTATAAAAAATTTTAGTGAACACCTACTCTGTGTCAAGAATTTCGCTAGTGATTTTTCTCTTCAAACTGCCATCTGGTCCCAACTCCCTACCACTATTTGCCTCACAATGGAATATCCAGTCTTTTAGATAAAATCCAAGTCACTTTCTTCCCCCTCTTTCCCTAAAAGAGCTACACTGCCTGATTCTCAGAAAAGAAAGACCACCAGCTGTGATAGCGTCCAGTCCTGAGTTTTAATTCAGGCTTTGCTATCTGAGGCCAGTTGCTGGATCTCACTCAGTTGATGGTGCATGCATACATGGAAAAAAACAAAACAAAACAAAACATAAAAGGCACACAGTGAATGCATATTTTCCCTTCCATCCACCTGCTAAAAACACAGCCCAACGAATATTGGTGAATGTACTGGCTGAACCCTCACACGTCACTAAGAGGAAGTCCCAAAGTCACAGATCACAGCTCTTTGTTTTCAGCTCCAGCCATCTCTCCCTAGTGGTCAAGTTTGAGGGGGTTGAGCTAAGGAGACTGGAGTACTTGAGCATTTCAGTCTGGTAGCCCGACTCTGTAGCAGCTGTATTCTAGCCCCTAGCCTTCACCATGACAACCAGCCTGTGCAGAAGAGACAGCTTAGGTTAGGAAAGGCTAGAGGGGCCCAGGAGTTCCCTCAGTCCCTTCCTGAGAGTGCAGGACCAATCATTATTATACCCTTCTCCCTGTGGCACATTCTAGAGCCTCCCTAGAGGCAGTGACCCCTGACTCACTCCTGTGTCATACCCAAGGGAATGAGCCAAAGGCTAAGGACTCTGAGAAGGCGACTCAAAGGGGCAGAGAAAAGCAGGGGACAGCTAGCCATGGGAGATCAGCATGGCTAGAGGACAGCCTCCCACATTCCCAGGAGAGAGGACAGCTGAGGTGAAAGCTGCAGTTGGCCAGCCTGTCTGTCGGTCTGGGCTCCTCCCTGCCGGCTGCCTTGGCTGCCCACAGAAACCTGAGTCACAGTCAAGGCCAGCCGCCCAACCCCACCCAGCCTGCTGTCAGCCTGGGCGGTTCTGAAGAAATTGGAGGTGGAGCCTCTACAGACTCTTCCTCTTTGCCGCTGATTTGTCGCCTTGGCATTGCTTTCTCTTTGGGACTTGTCCTTGCAGTGTCATCAATCCTGAATTAAGGGTGAGAGTGGGATCCATCTGTTGATCTATATAGGGCCTCCTCCTTACATTGAAACATAAACAAGAAAAAAAGAAGAAAAAATAAAGAGAATAGAAGGGAAACATGGAAACAAAGCTCTCGTTAATAAGGAGGGGAAGAGGGGTTGAAAGGAGGGGAGGGGAATGGGTAAAAAAGAAGCAAGATATATCATATTACATGCAGGTACAAATTCCTTATGATGAATGTGATCCTTGTGTATATCTAAAATGTTCCAAAAATAAATAAATAAATAAATAAATAAAAGCTCTTTTAGGGGTGTAGCTCAGTGATAGAAATGCATGCTTTGCATGCACAAGGCTCTGAGTTCAATGTCTGGGAGGGAAAAAAGAAAAAAACTCCTTATATAGCTAGTCCAAGGATTCTCAGTACAGACAAATCCTTATACAGCTAGTCCAAGGTTTCTCAGTATAGTTTCCATCATTCTGAAATTCTAACCCCTCTCCACCACCCTAAGGTCAAGGACAATTAAGAAAACCTGGCACCCCTTGTCTCTCCTTGTCTTTTGGATGCAAGCAGGGTCAGCCTCCCCATCAGGGGCTCTAACAAGGACCCCTAATACTGAACCTATTTAGTGCAGAGATTTAGTACAGGACCCTATTTAGTACAGAGTGATTTTCTATTTAGTACAGAATCTAGTTAGTTCCTACTTGTTCCCATGTTTTCTTGATACTTCCCCCTCCCAAAGAGCCAGTGGGAAAGAGACAACTGGAACTCACTGGTTTTGAGGACGCTCCTGGACCCACACCCAGGCAGTGGGACCTGAAGGCTAAGGTTCTCTAGGACAGCCAGTCTGGGTTAGAGACCCCTTCTTCCTACAGGGCCTTAGAGGTGGAGTGGGAGTGAGAATCTGCAGTCTAGTCTTTCAACTGCCCCCGAAGGCCCCTCCCACTTCCTACTTTGTGAGTGGGGAGGCAACATCTAGCGACTCTCTCTATCCGAGGTTCGTATCTCTGAGTCAAATTTCCCAGTGATTTCCTTCATCTCTTCATCAAGTTCATTCTGGGCTCTACCCACTAAACTTAGCAGGTTGTGTAAGTGCTCTTGCTCCTGTCCTCCCTCTGGGAGGATCAGGAAGAGGACGTATTTCTGATCCTCTCTCAGGGACCTGCCCCCAACCCCAACCCAGCCTTGTGGTGAGACTAAGGGCTTACTTGTGCCTGTTTCCAAGGAAGAAGGTACCACCCTGGACTGCAGAAGAGGTGACAAAAGTTCCCTGTCCCTCACTGATGAGGGTAGAGCATCGTGTTGGGGGTTTAGCCCCTGCTGTTGCAAGAGCCCCACTTGCCCCTTCTCCGAGTTGTCTAACTTGATTTTTTTTTTTAAACAAGTCTTGCTAAATGTGCAGGCTGGGCTCCAATTTGTGATACTCTTGACTTAGCCTGTCATAGTACAGGCATGTGCATAGTACCACTCCTGCCTGGGGTGTCTAACATATAATAGAGTCATGTGGAATCCCCAGGCACCATCACCGGACCCCAAACTCAGAGAGACACCATTATCAACCCATACTTAGTTACTGGCGCCTGGGACCTGCCAGGAATTCTGGTCAGTTAGGGGAGAAAGAGAAGCGCCTATTCCATCTCTCCACTTTGACTGCATCACCTGGGGCGGGGTGCTCCATTCTCCTGGCTTCCCCCAAGCCATCTTCCCAGGTTCTCTGTGGTCCATCAGCTGTGCAAGAAGCCTTCCAGGTAGGGACCAGGGACATAGCTCAGCGGCACAGCGCCTGCCTGGCAAACACAGGGTCTTGAGTTCGATCCCCAGTACAAAAAAGAAGAAGAAGAAGAAGAAGAAGAAGAAGAAGAAGAAGAAGAAGAAGAAGAAGAAGAAGAAGAAGAAGTCGTCTTCTGGGGACACCTGCCACTCAAGTTGCTTAACTAACTTCCCATTTGGCCTGCTGGTCTCCAGCAACAGTACCTTGGGGAGTTTCCGGAATCTCAGTATGGGAGGGAAGGGTTCTACCCTTAGCATCATTGACAGTCTGCACCTGATAATTCTTTGCTATGGGGGATGGGCCGGTGCATTGCAGGATGTTAAGCAGCAGTCCTGTCATCCATTCATTAGATTTTAGTGGCACCTCCAGATGTGACAACTAAAACATCTTTAAGCATTGCCAAATGTTCCTCTGTCCAGAGGGGACACAGAATTGCCCTTACTAGAGAACTACTGATGCAAGCTAACATTACAAGCTGCCTCACATGCTGCCTCTTTTCAGGGAGCTCCCCAAGTCAATTTGGATAAGTAGATATAGTCTCCAGTTCTAAGAACCCCTTGATCCTCAACAGCTTCCTGGGATCTACATTTCCAAGTCAAAGGGCATTTAAATCCTCTTATATAGTATAGGCCATTCCTGGGCTCATCTTTTCATGTGAGCTATCATTTCCTCCTCTGTTTTTTTTTTTTTTTTTTTTTTTTTGGTACTGCAAATCAAACTCACAACCTTATGCTTGCAAGCAGACACTATGCCATTGAGCTATATCCCTGGCCCTGCTTTATTATTTCTTAACTCCAGCCAATGAGGGTGTATCACCATTTCTACTTATCCTTTTTTTAAAATTAATTAATTAATTTTGATCTTTTTGAGACAGGGTCTTGCTATGCAGTTTGGGCTGGACTTGAACTCACTCTGTAGCTCAGGCTGGTCTCAAACTAGAAATGATCCTCCTGTTTCAGCCTCCCGAGTGCTGGGATTACAGGCATGTATCACCACGCCCAGTCTACCTATTGATTTTTATCCCTGCAATAACCTCAAAACTTGGCTCTCCCTCCTTGCCCTCTCTCTCTTTCCTTTTATTATTGTTTATTTTATTTTTTTCCGGCACCGGGGATTGAACTCATGACCTTGCACTTGTCAGGCAGGCACTTAGGCCACTGAGCTAGATCCCCAATTCTTTATTTTATTTATTTATTTAGGTTCTTTGGAGACAAGTTTTGTTGTTGTTGTTGTTGTTTTTGCGGCACCAGGGATTGAACTCACAACCTCATGCTTGCCAGGCAGGCACTTAGGCTGCTGAGCTAAATCTCCAGCCCTTGTCTTTTTGAGACAGGGTCTCACTATGCCGTTCAGGCTGGCCTTGAGCTCACTTTGTAGCCCAGGCTTGTCTCAAACTTGCAATGATCTTCCTGTCTCAGCTTCCTGAGTGCTGGGATTACAGGCATGTGCCACCAGGCCCGGCTGAGACAAATTATTGTGTGGTTTGGGCTGGCCTTGAACTCACTATGTAGCCCAAGCTGGCCCAGAATTTGAGGTGATCCTCTTGTCTCAGCCTGCCAAGTGCTAGGACTACAAGTGTGCACCACTATACCCGGTTAGGTTCTGTATTCTGAATTCTCCGAAACCTATGGGCCTGTTCAGCTCTGGAAGAGCCAGTCCCTGAGGCCTCTGACCCTACAAAAGACAGTCATAGACTCCATTATCTACATGTGGTCCCCTTACTCTGCAGATGCGATGGCTAACAACAAAGATGAGGAATCTGCTCTCCATCCTAATTGTCTTTACACTATAAACCCCTTCATTATCAAAGCCTTCTATATCATATTTATTGAGCACTTCCTATATACCTGGCTTTGTGCTACCCACTTCATCAGCATTGCCTTGTTTCTTTTTTTTCCCCCTAGTACTGAGGATTGAGCCCAAGGTCTTTGAGCTATATGCACAGCCCTTTTTAAAATTTTTATTTTAAAACAGGGTCTCACTGGGCATGGTAGCACACACCTGTAATCCCAGCACTTGGGAGGCTGAGGCAGGATTGCCATGAGCTCAAAGTCAGCCTCCCAGAGTGCCGGGACTAAAAGTGTGTGCCACTGCACCAGGCTCTGCATTTCCTTATTTAAACTTTACAGTGGGGCCAGGGATTTAGCTCAGTGGCCTAAGTGCCTGCCTGGCAAGCTCAAGGTCACAAGTTCTACCCCTGGTGACGCGCAAAAAATTAATAAATAAATAAATAAACTTTACAATGACTCCCTGATACTTCATGACACTATTATTTTCCCGACTTTTATAGATGAGCAAACCTGGTTTCAGAAAAGCTAAGTCACTAAAGTTAAGTCACCAACTCCAACTGCGGGCCTTTCATCATCATCTTCTTCTAATGTCACTCCCTCCCCACGCCCTTTCTTGAGGGTTGAAACCCCCAGCTACGCACAAGTCTCAAGACAGGCTGTCCTTAGGTTGCCTGAGCCCCCAATCCTTTTGTTCTCCAATGTCCCCCTTTAAATAGCTTCTCTCTGGAGCTGCTCAAAGGAAGGCGATCGTGGCGGGAAAGGGGGAAGGGGGACAACATCTCACTGGGCCTAATCTCTGGACAATGACAACTAGAGAATTGATCCTCTGGAGGTCAGGACAAAGGGCAGGGCCAGGGTGGGCAGAGAGCCCCGGTGCCCCTCCTTCTTCCTCCCTTGGTCAATCCTGCAGCAGCACCATCATCGATCCACCTTCCCGGCAAGGCCTCCTTCTGCCCCAAGCTGAGCCTAACTTGGCACAAGGCCCTCACCCCAGCTGGCACGAACAAGGGGATTGGGGAGCCCACTCCAGAGGGCTGGAAAGCAGGGCCACTTTTGGTAGGAGAGTCAGGCGGGGGCCCCCACCCCCTTATCAATAGGCCACAGGAAAGAAAATCCTGGGGAGATGGGGGGTGTTTTCTCGTGGGGGTAGGGAGGTTTAGGGCCAGGACCACCCAGTTTGGAGCCGGGAGGGACCCAGCAGATTAGAGACCTGGGTAAGGCAGCCGCAAAAGACTGTAATTACCCCTAAAGAAACAGAGAAGACACCAATCCTAGTATGCGACCGGAAGGACAGCAGCATGGCACCCAGAAACTCTCTCCGCTTTTCAGCCGTCAGAGGAGAGGAGAATGCATAGCCCTTTGCTGGGTCTCCTTGCGACCCTCCTTCATGCCTCTTGACATGCCCTCAGCAAATTTTCTTTGAAGTGGGTTTGGGAGAGACTTTAGATTGAAGCTGTTTTCTTAGCCCCAAACCAGAGCCCTCAGGCTTCGTGGTGGGACTGGAGGCTCCCAGCCCCGCGTCCCACTCCCCCAGTCCCAGCGGCGGGTGAGTCACTGGAGCGCTCCCTACTTAGTCTACTCGCGCGGCGGCGCGTACCAAGTGCGGCCGCAGGGGGAAGGCGGTTCGGCCGGCGTCCTCCCGGAGCCGCGGCGCTCGGTCCGCTGTTGTCGCAGAAGCGGCGTCAGGCGGCTCCGAGTGCCGCGCCCCAGGGCGGGGTGGCGGGCGTGGCGGACTGGTGGTCGCTCGCTTCTCCGGCAGTGAGGGGTCGGCCCTCCCCGCGTCGCACTTGGTACGCGCCAGCGGGAGGCCAGGCCCAGCCCGGGCTGTACAATAGGGTTGGGCCGCGGCGGGGACTGGGCCGGCATCGGTCTGAGAGCCAGAGCGCGACCGGAGCGACAGACCCGGGGCAGCCGGCGACTGCGAGCATTGCAGGCCACCAGCCTCGATTTCCGCGGAGCGCCGCCGCTTCCGAGTCGTTGCCCGCAGGGCGGGCCGGGCGTGATGCGCCGTGGGACCCCTGTCCTGGCCTCGGGCCGCCGCCGCCGTCGCCGCTGAGACCCCGAGACCTCCCCACCCCGTGACGCCGCAGCCATGGAGCGCGGCCCGCGTGCGGAGCCGGAGCCAGGCGCGCCCCCAGGTACGCGGGAGCCACGCAGAGGCGCGGTGGGAAGAAGGTCGAGGGGCTGCGGGGAGGCCGAGGATGAGGCCGGCCGCTAGGCGGGGACCGGGGGACCCCCCCCCCGCGCCGCGCCCTCTAACCACTTGGAAGTTTAAAAATAAAGGCTGTGGCGGCGACGGCGGCTCTGGGCCACCGACGCATCTTCTGACAGCGGCCCCCTCCCCCACCCCCGGCGCCAGGACGCACTTGGCAGCGCGATCCGCGGGGACCCGACTCGGGAACGGTTGGGGTGACCCTTCCGCCGCAGACCATGTCACTTCGGCTCCCCCACGTCATCCCCCTTCCCGATCTACTCGGGCCCTGAAGATTTCTCTTCTACTGATTTGGACTTCAGTACCGCGCCCCATCGCCGTGGGCACGTGTGACCCCAGCCTTAACGTATGTGTTGGGAGTCCAAATCCTCAAGCCTTGCATGCCGAAGCCAAGACTCTCATGCCCCGCGCCCAAGCCCAGGCCCATGTCCAGACCCAGACCTCGCCCCCACCCCATCCGTCCAGCTGCCGCGCAAAGGGCCTGTTGCTGCTGCGGCCGGGCGGGGAGGGAGGGAGAAGAGGGGGAGGTCTCTAGCGGCGGCTGCCAAGTAACCCGCCGGATAAAGGCGAGGGGGAGGGGGAGGCGGCATTGTTTGGGGCGAGGGCGGGAGCTGGGGAGTGGGCCGCTTCCCTTGCAGCCTGGTCTGCTCCAGAGCCCACCCAGACCGATTTGGGCGAGAGAGGACAAAAGTAAATCTAGTTGTCCTGCCCGCCTGCCTCCTCAGCTTCTCCGGGACTGAGGCGCACTGCAGAATGAGGTGAAGGCTCAAGGCCAGTGCTTGCAGGTTTGCAGGGCCTGCCACATTATTCCCCAGCCTGAGGCTTTG
>RJWT010048030.1:0-11207 GCA_004365215.1 Cuniculus paca | reverse complement strand
TTAACAAGACAAGATCCCAGTTGTTGATTCTGGGAAGGGTTTCCCATGCAGTTTGACTTTTGTTCATGAATTCTCCACCTACTCCTATGTTTTCAAGAGTTCTACCTACTTTGTTTTCCAGCAGATTTAGTGTTTCTGCTTTAATGTTTAGATCTTTGAACCATTTTGACTTTAGTTTAGTGTGTGGGTGATAGGCTTGGGTCTATTTTTAGTTTTCAGCATATGGCAAGCCAGTTTTTGCAGCACCATTTATTAAAGAGGCTATCTTTCTTCCAATGAACATGTTTGGCCCCTTTGTCAAAGATAAGGTGGCTGAGTGTGTTTGTATTTGGGGATGTATCTTCTAATCTATTCCATTGATCTTCAGGTCTGTTTTGATTCCAGTACCATGCTGATTTGATTACAGTAGCTTTGTAGTATAATTTCAAGTCTGGGATTGTGATGCCTCCTGTCCTGCCCTTGCTGCCCAGAAGTGCCTTTGCTATTCTAGGTCTTTTGTGGTTCCAGATGAATTTTAAGAATGATTTCTCTAGATCTGTGAGGTATGCTATTGGTATTTGGATGGGAATTGCATTAAATCTGTCTAATAATTTTGGGAGAATGGCCATTTTCACTATGTTTGTTCTTCCTATCCATGAGCATGGAATGTCTTTCCATTTTCTGAGATCCTCTTTGATTTCTTTTTTCAGAGTACTGTAATTTTCATTGAATAGATCTTTTGCTTCCTTTGTTAGATTGATTCCTAAGTATTTCATTTTTTTGGATGCTATTGTAAAGGGTGTGGTTTCTCTTATTTCTCTCTCAGTGCATTTGTTGTTTGTGTACAGGAATGCAACTGATAAGTAATCATTCTACAAATGAACTAGGACTGTTGTATTTGAGTTTTAAAGTGAGCTAAACATGGTAATATAGGAAATTCTGTATTTCACAAAGTCTATCTTGGCTTACTAATAGTTGTTTTTGATGTCTTTCTTAGGCATCATAGAAGAAGGAATAGAGGGAATGTTTTCTTGATTTAACTTTCCAACGCACGTGGAATGTCTGACAAACCAATGAGCTTCAGCAGTAACTGTATTTTTTTGAAATTTCCTGAAAATAATACTGGTCATAATACAACAGGCACAGTATCATTTACAATCTTCCCATTTGTAAGTAATTTAGATTTGTGATGAAAAACCAACTCAACACAAACCTAGTGAATAAAATGAGTCAAGAATTTAAACAAGACCACCATGCATTTTTTAAAAAAATCCAGTAACAACACAGTAATTAAATTTACTTACCGTAATGTATCTTGTTATCTTCAAAGTAGCTGTTTATATCGTCAAACATAATAAAAACAAACAAAACAAAATAGAATAGTCACTGTAGTATTTCAACTGCCTTATTTTGAAGTCCTGTATTGCTTTCATTGTTTTATATTGATTGGTTTTATTCTGTTCTGTTGTGTTTGATCTTATTATTCCTTATGGTATGGGAAGTTATTTTGAAAATAGCAAGGGGCAACATGGTAATCATTGTTGGTCTATTTTTGTTTTGTTTTGAAGTCTTGTATGACATTCTTTGCTTTGTTCTGATTGAATGTTCTGTTTTATTTTGTATTTGTTTTACTCTCTTCAAAATAAAAAATAAAAATAAATAAATAAATTTACTTAATCACTAATTCTGAAGACGAATGACAATCTTTAACAAGGTGTTAATTTGTCTGTAAAGACATTGCCTATAGTTATATTTTCACATATATATATATATAAATATATAAAGTCTCCTTTCTAGGTCATTCTTTCATCTAAATATTAAATACTAACCATGGTATAGTCAGTAATAATTTATCTGTTCCCAAAAAATTTATATACTGATGGAACTACACATAAGAAACACACTAAGAGAGACACAACTCAAAAAATAGTTATAACTGCTACAATGAAAAACAAATCAAGGTAAGAGGACAAAGAGTGTTGGACAACTGTGTGATCAGATGGCACTGTGGAATCTGGGTGAGCGAAGCCTGTTTTATAGACTAGAAGCAGAGCTGCCCAAAAAGGGAAGTAAGGACGAAGGCCCTAAACAGAAGTCAGTTTGGTATATATGAGCAGAAAAGCCTTTTTGACTGGACTGAGTGATTGAAAGGAAGCTATAAGGAAATGTGGTGTGCAGGGTACACTAGGGTTAATCAGCTATCTCATTTTTGGATTCTTTTCTGAGTGAAAAGTCATTGGAGCACTTTTCCTAGTGGAAGAGTGACATGGTTTGACTTGTAAAAATCACCATCGTTGCTGTGTATTTAACAGACAGTACAGTGGTGATCAAAACCTTAGGGCAGTCAACTTAGGAGAGTCCCCAAAATGTTGTAATACAGTTGTACAGGACTATTGTGTGCACACGTGCATTTGAAATGTGAAAGTGCACATTGTTTTCCTAGACAGCAAAATTCACTTTTTATATTAGCTTCTCAGAAATACTTGTGCACTCAAAGACCTGCTGCTGTAAAGGAATAAGACCAAGAAAGTCAGGGAGAAATGATGGTCCCAATAGAGAGAGAGAGAGAGTAATGCTAGATAGAGTTGGGTCCAGGATTGTTAGGATACAATTAATTTACATTCACCTTGACACATTTATGCATTTATCTCTTAAAATGAATGTAGTTTAAGTCCTGAATAATGAGTGAGTTAAGAAAAATATGGTTTTATATCTCATTTTTGTCAAGAGTAAACTGTCTAGTTGTAACATCTGTCTACATAAAGTTGCTTATGCAGAGATCATTGCTTGCAGCTAAGTATGCTTTGTAGATAAAAGAGGCTTAGTACTATGTCTAAATGGAAAAGCACAGAAATCACAGTTCCTAGATCTTCACATTACTGCTTTCAATACTGACTATCTCAGCAATGTTTTAAAAGTCATTAACAACTATCTGACATTTGTTTCTTCATTTTAAATAGGAATACTAACTTAACTCACAAGGATTTTGTGAGAATGAGTGAAGATAATTCATGTAAAGTGTTGTTAATAATGCCTGCCATATAGTAAGCACTCAACAAAGTCTAGCATTTTATTCAGTTGCTAGCTATAATGATTATGTAGTTTGGGTAAATTACCTCTAAACATGAAAGAATAACAATGCCAAAGGAGTCTCTCTCTATTAAGAGAAACTTATTATAAATATCACAGTTAATGTCATCCTCTCAGTTTAAAGGTGGTATGGTTTTTTTAGGATATTCATTTTGAATTACTTGCTCAAGATAATTTCTGAATTCTGTGATTGGTGTATAAACTGATATGTAGGGTAGGCAGAGACATTTAAGGAAATAGAAATAAATTGGTTTAAAGATGTGAGTAGTTTCATAAGACTTGGGAAGTGTATAGCCAATTTTCATGTACATTTCCTAGATTATTAGGAATTTTTCAAGTACATTTGAGTCAAATGAAACATTTTCAGACAAAAATTCATAAATCAATGTTTGCAAAAATTTCCTAATTTAAATTCAATGTAAACTTGCAATCAAAGACCTTTCTGTGATTTCAGGTCCATATTCTGATAATGAGCATATATTACCGTGTTCTTTGTGCATACTTAATGATTTCTTATCAAGTGAAAGATGACTTAAGCAAAATGATTGCAAGAGAGAGCTCATCTCTTTCTTGTTTGTCTGTATAATGTGTGTTTTGGAACCACCCTGCCAAATTAGTTCCTTGAATTTGTAAAACTGAAGGCAAATTTGAGAAGTGCTGATCAAAATTCTATTTGTTAAAACATTTCAGAAGATGTTCTCAGCATCACTATAATATTATGGATGTTTACAGTATTTGAAAAGACATTCAATTAAGCACATCAGGAAACTTCTGGAAATAAACAAGATAGAGAAAGAGATAGACATAGACCCAGAGAGATATAGACATAAAGAAGATACTTATAACCAGTTTTGAACATTATTTTATGTTCTCTTTGGTTAATTATAGAATAGCCATATGCGGTGCCCCTCCATGAGATACTGGAACAGAGGAACAGTATTATTTTTGGAAACAGTAATTTCCAGAAAACAATGCCGATCATAATACAACAGGCACAGTATCACTTACAGTCTTCCCCTTCCTAAGTCATTTAGATTTGTGATGAAAAACCAACTCAGTATACACCTAGTGAATAAAACGAGTCATCAATCGTTTTCTTTTACAGCAGGAGAGTGAGCAGTAAAAGTTCCACGTATCAGGAAGCTTGGTGTTGACCTTTAAATCTGAGCCTGTTGATGCATGTGACTGATTTCTCCCAAGCTGTGACCTTTTACACCATAAACTAGTGGAAAGATAGTACAAACAATTTTCCAAGAAATAGTGATTTTAGTTCCTTGTAGAAATTTACTCAGGGAAAAAAGAAAAAGACAAAGATAAAGAAGGCTACTTTCTTCTGGGAAGACTAGAGGAGCTCTGCATGTAGCCATTCTGCCTGTGAATAATCTCATGGTGTGGGTTAAATAACAGAATTGAAGGATTTCAGTTAACATTTATGTTTCAAGGCCAGCGAATTTTCCTAAATGCACAGAGATGATCATTGATAAAACAAACGAACAACTCCTTGGGAAATGAAAACCGAAGAATTATTTTCTGAAGGACAAATACAAGCAGAAAATTCTTTAAGGCGTCATAGAAATAAACCAAATTAAAAATTAATTGAATGCCTACTTCAGAGGAATGAAAGTATGTTAGGATGTAGTATACTTGTAATACTGTAACACTAGCCATGGCTCAAGAAGAAATTAAAAAGAACGCATGTTACTATAGTAAATGATTTATTTTATGATAATCAGGTAGACCTCAGAGTTCTGACAGCTTTACCAACCACACTGTTAAGAAGATGTCATATTAAAATATGCTACATGTGTGCCATTCTCTAATCTCATGCACTCCCTGCTAGCAGAAGTGGGGTTCCGTAAGGTGATTAGATTGTGGTGGCACTAAACTAATAAGTGGATTCTTCATAAAGAATTCCACAGCTAAGTGTGCTATTAGGAGGTGGGACCTGGTGGGAGATGGGTCACTATAAATGTGGTCTAGAAAGGTATATCTCCCTCCCCAGTTCCTCCCTTCTGTCTCTGCTTCTTGGTAGTCATGACATAGGCAGCTTTCTGCCCAAGCCCTTTCATTGACTCCTTTCTGCTTTGGAGCCAGCTCACTATAGACCAACTCCTCTAAATATTGTGATCCAAAAATAATCTTCTCCTTCTTTAAATTGTGAGGTTGGGTATTTTGTCCCAGTAACAAGGAAGGAAATTAAGACATATAACAACAAATGTGGACACTAGCTTTCTGAAGATGGTGAAACGTTTTAGGTGCCCTGGGAAACACATTCTAGCAGTCAACCATGGTTATGTTAGGGCGTATGTTTTCACAATACTATTCATATGTGGAATCTACTGGGCTAATGGTAGACTAGGATGAAACAGCAAATGTATGAGTTATATAAGTGGTGTAGGAAGGCAGCTGCGAGTTGACTGGGATGTAAGGCAACACTAGCAGTGATTGCAAAAAGGTGGTACAGATATATTGAAAGAAGGACATGATTTTATATATTAGAAGTAATATTTAAGAGAAAAAAAAAGGTACCTACATGGCAACTCCATTTGTAGTGTTTGATAGAAAGGTGGGAGTTCCATGGGTAAAATGGATAGGTAGGTCATGCTTTTAGAGAAGTAGCAGGAACAAATCACAAGGAAGATAGAAAGGTGATACTTATTTTATATTAAGCATGGACTTGCTAAGTATGAATCAAAGAAGGGCACTAAACTTAAAATTAAACACTAAGTCAGAGATATAAATAGGCATAGATAGATATAAATAGATATAGATATATTGGGCAAAGAACTAATAATATACCATCATCTTTAATTTAACAGTTATTTTACCACCTCAAGTACCCCAGAAATACTTGGGATCCATAAAGATGTCATATAAGCATGTGATTGATGTTATTTTACCTCTTGAATGCTTCAACTATGTGTTTAGCCCCCTAAAGGAAATACCTCACTGAATTATATCACATTTTTAAAACAAAATGAAGAGTTTGAGTAAGTGAATAAATAAATGATTAACAAAAGTATATTTAGCTATAGCAGATAATCCTTATTCCTTTTGAATTTATTTGTTTGACATGCTTTATGGGTTAAGGTTAATCTTTTAAAACTAAAAAAAAGTGTATATATCTCAAATGTTGTACTCTTATAGTAGAACTGTCAGGGATCTCTTTCATACACATACAATTAAATATTATTTTTAAATGTTAAAACAATTTATTTACTTTGCTTTAGGTACTATTCATTAGTCATCCTCTTTTCTTGATTTGAACCATTGCAGCAGAAATAGTGTGGACGAAAAAAAAATACCAAAAAACTAAGTTTAACATTTACATCAAATTTTGTATTATATATACGATAAGGGGCAATAGGAAAAGTTTTAGGACCAGAATAATTATTTTAAAATTCCATATGAAGTCTAGTAATTATGTCATGAAATACGGTTTTGTCGTTTTATTGCTTGAATTAAATAATATCCCTTATAAAAGGAAGAGGAAAAACTTCGTCACTTCTAAATACTTGGTAAACAGGAAATGCTGCTAAATCTTTTGCTACCAAATTTTTAATTAAAATATTTTTGATTGTTTAAATTTGAACATCTTGTCATGCTTTGTTTTCTGGCATGTAACACCATGAATGTTTACTACACATGCTTTGCTACCTCAGATTATCCGGGAGTTTACAAGCCATCATATTAACAGTAACCAAACACATACCTGGCTATCACAGCAGTACTCCCCACCCCACACCAAGAAATATCTAGAAGTTTCTCTCAGAATTTTTTAGGCTCTCCTAGAAAATGTCTTACATGTTCAAATGAACAAGTCCTTTTAGCCTCTACACAGTAGGGTTATTCACTTTTCAGTGAAAATTTACCATTGCCTCTAGTTAGATCTCCAGCAGTGAAAAAAAACAAACCAAATTAAAACAAAACTGAAAACCCAGCATTTTTTTGAGGCAAGACCTCATCATGAAGCTTCAGGTTGGCCATAAACTTGACTATCCTCCCGTATTGGGCTCCCATCCTGGGATTAGAGGGGGCTATACCATTATGCCCAGCAATATGCGTGCCGCCATGATGTTACTTGGTGAAAGGACGATATTTTGAAAATGTTGACTTAAACAAAATATATTATTAAAATTGAAAGAGGAACTCAAATTATATTTGCATTTGCAAATTCTATGTTGGTTTTAAGTTCATGCTCTCTTTGGGGCACCATACAAAAACAAGATATGGCGTCAAGGAAAGAAATAGAACATTTTCCACTCAGTCACGATTGGGTCCTGAATGAAGGAGCCCTGTCTAGAAGATGTGTGTAGTCACTCTGCTTACTATAAGTTCAGAGCTAAAATGTCTACAAACCTGTCCCTACTGTGAGGAGGACAGTTATAGCCCAGTATGCCTGCAGGAGACATCTTACTTGGAAGATGAGCTAATAAGCATAACTTAACAAGCACAAAAGGGAAATTTGTACAGTGATGTCTTCTCTTTGAGAAAATAGTCACAATTCATTAAAACAATAGCTACTACTGACAAGCACAAATTATGTACCAGACACTGTACTAAATGCTTTTCGTATATTTCTTACTATCTTTCTAACAATGAGATTGCTACTGTTATTTTTGCCCCTTTGTGTGTGAGGAATGTGGAAGACACAGATTAAATAACAATTCAAGATCAAATGATGTAGTAAGTGATGGAGTCTGAGTTAGATCTTGGGCCTCAAGCTCCAGTTCACATTCCTAGCCACTTTGCTCTACTGAAAACATTTAGTCCTTCGGTTCATGTATAATCAGTTGTCCCAGTATATGAAAGAGTAGAAAATTACTCAGACCAGATCATTACACCTTGTATATACATAATAAATTATTACACTGCACTCATAAATACATATGATTGTATTTTAATAAAGTTGTTTCTTGACAAAAAGGGCATAAGTAAAATAATAAAAACTATTTGAGCTCTTGTAAACGCATTACAAAATACAAACTTGTATTGAAATAAAATGCCCAAATGATGAACTAGGGAAGCACATGGGACACAACTGAGATTTGAGTTACTGAGCTAACAAATTGAGTAGAGGAAATACCCAGAGTTCAGTTCAGAAAAGAAAAAAAGATAAAACTATAAAAACTATTAAGAAGCATGAGTAGATGACTCAAAGTCTTAACATGTTACTAACAAGTACTATAGAAAGAGAGAATAGAGAGAATTATATTTGGAGGTTTCATAGCTGTGAACTTGCCAGAATTAATAAAGTATGAGCCTTAAATTGGAATAAAATATTCTAGACACTCCTGTAATCCAAGCACTTGGGAGACTGAGGGAGGAGGATCATTCTGAGTTCGAGGCCAACCTTGGCTGCACAGTGAATTCAAGGCCAGTCTTAATTACATAGACCCTGTCCCAACGATCAAACAATAGCTGAAGATATAGCTCAATAGCACAGTGCCTGCCTGGCAAGTGTGAGTTTGATTCCCAGTATCAAACAAACAAACAAAAATTCTAGAATTCAGCTCAATCAAAAAAAGAAAATCCATGAAGAAACCTCACAACCAAGGCACATTATAATTGAATCAAGTATAAAATAAATGAGGGAAAATTCTAAATTACAGTAATAACAACAAAGTTTATTATTATAGTTATTTTTATCTGAATTCAAAAGATAGTGAAAATATGCCTCCAAAGTGGTCAGTAAAGATACCTTTGGAAGTAGAATTCTATAACCAAAGCCTCATAGAGTAACCCATGTAAAATATGCACATTTTCTGATATAGCAAATTCTTGCTGCTAACATTCCAGCAAGAAGAAAATAAACTGTAAAGAAGTCAGGAGTAAAAGAAGCAAAAGTGGGCAACAACAACAAAAATGAGGATAATTTGATAAAAACAATTTAGGAAACCATAGTCATGATTATAAATCTTTATTCATAACAACAAGCTGGCATTCAAATTGACAATAAATACTAGCAGAGGGCAAAGGTACAAGATATGCAGATTAACTTTAGGTTTTTCTTTAAAAAGATAACTTGGAAGATAATATGCAAGCATCATTTGTGTCACGTTAAGATATCTGTGTGTCTATCTTATCTATCTGTCGGTCTATAATTTCTGGTAGCTAAGTGGTATAATATATTTTTTCTCAATCTTTCAAAATTCTTCATAAGAGAAAAACAAAGACAAAAGAAAAAAATTGGAAACAGAAATAAATAATGTTTTGGTGAACCAGGCATCATGCTTACATCTGAAACTAGGATAAACGTAAAATGTCAGGTGCAGATTGCGTAAGACATGGAGGCATTCATTGCCTCCCACCTTCACTGTTGGACTCCGTCCAGGGTTCTTACAGTATTCACATGTTTGGAATCAGTGAATTATTTCCTCAGATAATGTGTGATTATGTTTTTACCCTTAGATATCTAGGAAACATCTATTATCTATAGATCAAGACATGTCTAATTTTCAGAGAGGTTTAAACATTTTCTTGATTGACTGAATTTTTGTTTTGTTTGTTTGTTTGAATGATTCACTTTTGGTAATTTTTCATTGTCTCATTCCTGGTGAGATTGAAAAAGAAATGATTGTGAGCACACTAGAAATCTATACTATGAACATTGTCATTGAAGCATCTCAGAATAGCTGATCAAGTAAGTGAATTTGGTGGTCGTTTGGAGGTATTTTTTTATTTTTATTGTTTGTAGGTTTTGAGTAGAGATGTCACAAGTTTAATTGAAATCTGCCCATCTAGAACAGATGTATCCTTGATAAAAATATACATTTATTCCCTCGGTGCTGAAAAATATAACATTTTTTTATCCTAAGTTATTTATAAATGAAATCCAATTTAATGATAACAAAAACGTACAAGACCTTAGGGGTTGCCTCTACTGTAATATCTCATTTACAGATATTTACAAAGTAGATATTAAGAAATTCAACTACTTTCATGTAGTTAGCTAAAATCAAAGACTTGATTTTCAGAGTACTGAGATTTTTGACCTAAAATATTTAAACTTTTTTCACATTAGTTTTGCACTAATTCAGGATTATGAACTAAAAGAATAATTTAAAGAAACACTGCCATATAAATTTATGACTAGAATAATATGAAATGATTGGTTCAGGCGAATTTCACAAACTGACTAATAATGTCCCATAAAGAAAGGACCTCTGCCAAGACTAGTACATTGTATGAGAAGTCCTAACAATTTCGGTAAAAATAATAGTTTGGTAATCAATTAAGCTAGAAAGATTAATTGATATATGCAATAAATTATCTGGCTATATTCCTCCAGGCAGACACTAGCTGACTGACAGGCAGTGATTTGTGCATCAGCAATGGAGTGATGTTCTGATACAAAACCAGATACAGTCCTGCAAAGGTCATGGGCTTTGTAGTTCAGTGTCTTCGGATGTTATCTAACCTTTCTCATGTCTACCATCCTAATCTGCCATAACAGTAAATGTAATAATTACTTTTGGAACTTGTAAAACTATAAAGTGAAGTTACAGTAGTGCTTAGTGGTTAATATTTTTGGTTCGGTAATACCTTTTATCATTGCACTATTAGCTCTCATCTCAAAACTATATAGAACTTAGTAAGATATTTAGGAAGAACTCAGAAAACTCAAATGATGATAAACTTCAAAAAATACAGAGTCTGTAATGCTCTTTTGTTTTATCTGGTTTTATATTACTTTGTTTTGTTTGAGTTTATTTTCTGTAAATGTATGAACAACCATTTTGAAGAAAGCAAGAGACACTAGGGTAACCATTGTTAATCTCCTGTTGCTATGTTTTGAAAACCTGTATAGCTTGCAGTGTTCTGTTTTGAAATGCTATATTATGTTTGACTCTATTCTGTTTTCTTTTGCTTTGCTTTGTTTTGTTCTGTTTTGTTTTGTTCTATTCTCTTTAAAATAAAAAAAATACAAAGAGGTAAACTGAAAGGCAGATTTACAAATGCTAAATTGATTCCAAGTTAATTTTAAAAACAACACAAATAACTCCTTAGTGTTTGCCTACTCTAGAATAGGAAGCATATCAAAATACTATGAGGCAAATTATTACTTTGTTTTTCATGGGGGACTTGATACTATTTTTGTCTTGTGCTATTTTAAGTACTCTATAATATTTTATTTG
>RJWT010048029.1:0-11212 GCA_004365215.1 Cuniculus paca | reverse complement strand
AGGCGAGGTGTGAGTTTAATTGTACTCTGATGGGGCAGAGCACAGGGCTGCTGACATAGGCTGCTCAGCAAGACATGGCTTAAGGAGGTAGGAGCATTTGTGGCACACAATGGGTTTGGCAAAGGCATCTGGGAAGAAGAAATTGCAGGAGTTTCTGGGAAGAAGGAGCTAGACACCATTATGATTCAGCATTTGGTCTGTCACCATGATGACTGGGCAAGTCTCTGGCGGGGGACATATCACATACCATTTTACACAAGAGACTCAAGCATCCATAAGTTGTAGTATCTACCTGGGGTCCTGGAAACAAATCCCTCTGAATGCCAAGGGATGCCAAGGGACAACAAGAAATGGAAAGCTGCACAGAGAAATGGAAAGCTGTCACAGCTGGGAGGCTGTGCACAGACCTGGGCACAGAGGGAGTTAGGGTGGACAACTCCCTAGGACCAAGCCATGGCTGCCACCTCAACAGGAGACAGGATGGAAAGCATGAAAGGGCTCAGCACTGAGCCATCCCTGCAGCAGGCCCTCAGGGACAGTGACGAGGGCCAGTCTTAGGAGTTCTTTCTCTGGCCTTCTTTCAGAAGGGACAGGGTCAATGGGGAGGCCCGGATTTTCTCTGAGGCTCCAAACCTGTCCTGCCCGAGTCATTGATATGGTTTGGATATGGTTTGAGTGTGGCCTCCAAAGACTTGTGTGCTGAAGCCTGGGTCCCCAGTGTGACAGTGTTGAGGTGGGTGGACCTTTAGGAAGAGGGACCTAGTACAAGTTGATTAGATCATAGAACTCTGCCTCAGAAAGGGTCAACATTGATTTTTTGGAGTGAATTAGTTCTCAGGAAAATGGGCAGTTACACAGTAAGTCTATTTCACCTCTTTCATGTTGGCTTTTCTTCTGCCTCACCATGTGATCACTCCTTCTCTCATGTGCCCTACTGTGATTCTACACACTACTTTTTGTTTTGTTTTGTTTTGTTTTTTTGCGGCACCGGGGATTGAACTCACGACCTTGTGCTTGCTGGGCAGGCGCTTAGGCCGCTGAGCTAGATCCCCAGCCCTCTACACACTACTTTTGATGTAGACAGAGACCCTCACCAAAGACCAGGTAGAAACCAGTGCCATGCTCTTGGACCACCAATAGTGTGAGTAAAATAAATTCTTTTCTGCATAAAGTTCTCAAAATCAGGTGATTTGTTATAGCAACAGAAAACAGACTAAGACAGCCATGGAGAAATCTTGAGTCTCAGCTTGGTGCTGCTGGAGCACCAGCTGCCTCTGGCAGTCTACAATCACCTGGACCTAACCTCCTATCACTCCCCAAGCTCCATTGCCCCTCAAGATGCTATGGTCCCAGTCCAGTACCACCATGTTGGTCAGAACAGACTCAAAGCTGGCCAAAGGAATGGCAGGGACACTTGGGGACATAGCCTAAGAAAGACTTCCCTTCCTCAAACGGAAATGCTCTTGAGGGTCCCCTTTCTTTTCACATCATGGTCTGGACCCTGAACTTTAGATTAGGGCTTTACAATTAGGCCAACTGCAAAGTAAACAAGGAGGAAGAGGACTGGGGATTTAGCTCAGTGACATAAGCACCTACCTGGCAAGCACGAGGTCATGAGTTCAATCCCCAGTGCTGCAAAAAACAAACAAAAACAAACAAGGAGGGAGAGCCTAGGATCCCAGAGCTGATGCTCAGATTCTATTTCCATTTACTGCTGCTGTTTAAGTTGTGTCAGGTGGCCATCCTGTTCCTCACAACTGAAGCAGCTCACTGCCAAGCCACTCTGCAGAGAGACAGTGCCAGCTTAAATCCTGCCAACCACACATGGACACTGAGTCCTCACAGCCTGCCTTGGGGAGTAGCTCTATCTAAAGCACTCAACAAGAGGGTTACCAGGGTGTGATAAAGGAAATGGGTCAAATGGCCTGGCTTGAGTCCCCTGGGCTGTGGAACTGTGCAGACGCTAGGGTGTGTACCCACCCAAAGCTGAGGCCTTCCTTAAGGTCACGTGACATTCCTGCATCTCTCAGCCTAAGAGCAGGCCCAAAATGCTGGGGAATTGATGTCCCAGGAAGGAAGTGAGGGTTGTCTTGTTCCATTTTTGTTGTTATAACAAAATACTAGACTCTAGATTTTTTCTAAGAAAAGTGATTTGTTTAGTTCAGTTTTGGAGGCTAAAGTGCCAAATCAAGTGACCCATCTGTTTGGCCCCTTGTGAGGGTTTTCTGGCTCTGTCCCAATGTGGTGGAAGGCAGCACATGAGGGAGTATTGTGAGAAAAGTGACTGGCACATGTGAAAGAGATCACATGGTGGAGAGGAAGCACAAGAGTCCATGCTCACTCTTATAACAACTCACTCACTTAAGAACTGCATATTCCAGACCTGTGAGACCTTGCCTAGGTCCTGGAGATGGACATTAATCCTTCCATGAGGGATTCTCCATGACCTAATAGTCTCCCTACATGCTCCACCACTCCATCATCTCAATGCTGTTTCACTGGGGCGTTAAGACTCAACATGAGATCTGGCACGGCAAGTCACAACACGAAGTACCCAGCCTCCTTGCCCTTCAGTGGATCCTTCAAAGAGTGTGCCTCCAGGTCTCTTAGAGGTTCCCAGGGAATCAAGTCATAGTTGCACTGAGGCAGTCTGCTGACAGGTCTCCCTCCCTTCTCCGTCTCTCTTCCCCCACCTTACAGTGTTTCTAAGAACTTGTGCTGAAACAGCACACTCATCCTTATCTCAAAGTCTGCTTCAGGGAGACCAACAAAGATATGTGTAGAAGACAACCTGGGCACCTCTCCCTGAATGCAGAACAATTGCTGCAACATTAGTTAAACTGAGTCTTATTTCCATATACTGATATGTACAGAGTGGGCTATGCTATTCACTTCTCCCTTCAATTGATTCTAAGTGATGCAAATAAGGTTAGCTAAGGTACTGATATGTAATCCGTGAAGCCAACCTGACAGTTTCCTGTTTCCTTACACAGTGCTCTCTGTGAAGGATTGAGTGCAGCAGGATGGCAGAGCCACTCAGCTCCAGGAATGTCAGCTGGGTGTGAGCCGAAAAAGTAAGAATCTGTGACTCTCCAGGGCATAAAAGTTTATATATCAGAAACTAAAGCAACAGCCTCCTAAAACCACTCTAATGCTACCCCAATTGAGTTATGCAGACTGATTCTTCTGCATATCATTCTCTCTGCATATCACAAAGACGCTTTTCTCCCCACCTGGCTAGCCAGCTCAGGTTACCCTCATAGTTCCCACCATCCTCACTGTTACTCATCCTTGAACAACTCCTTTCTTCACAAGATAATAAATTCTGGGAGAGGCCTTGGATCAGGGCCTTTTTCCACACATCCTCACTTGGATAGGACATAGTACCCCTTGGTTGCCCATAATTTTGAATATGTCTTAGTGCCTTTACAGTTGCCATGGGTTACATTGGAGGTGGTAGACTGAAATTAACTTGCTGGAATTTTAATAACGTTTCTATGGGATTATAAATACGACTTTCTGGATTACAAGGTGAACTGGAAAAAACTTACAATATTTGGATTACAATATATACTATTGGTATTTTAATAGATATGCCCAATCATGGCTTGGTATTCACATCTGTAGATGGGGAATATGTAGAAGACCATTTGGATGGCTCTCCTTGAATGGCTCTCCAGAACAATTACTTCTGCATTAGATAAATCAGGTCCTATCTCCATGTACTGACATGCACAGAGCTGGCTGAGCTATTTCCTTCTCCCTTCAGTTGGCTCTAAGCAATGTTAATAGGGCTAGCTGAGGTACTGATGTGTAATCTTTAAAGCCAGCCAACACTTTCCTGTTTCCTCACCTCATGTTTCCCTATAAATGGCTGAGCACAGCAGGATGGCAGAGTCACATAGCTCCAGGAATGTCTACTGGGTTTGAGCCTCAAAATGAGAGGCTATGACTTCACAGATCACAAAAGTTTACATATCAGAAACTGAAGCAACAGCCCCCTAAATCATTCAGATGCTACTCCATTTGAGTTATGCAGATTGGTCTTTCTGCACACTCTTCTCTCTGCAGAGGTTCTTTCTGGCTTCCTAACTAAACCTAGCTCACAGATTCACATAATTCCCACCATTCTCACTGTCACTCATCCTTGAGTCACTCCCTTCTTCATGGGTTAATAAATTCTGGGTGAGGCCCTGGATCAAGGCCTTTGTTCCATAAATCCTCACCTGGACTGGATTCAGGACCCCTTGGTTGCTTGTAACTATAAATATGTCTTAGTGTCTTTATTCTCACCATGGGTTACACTGGAGGTGATAGATTGGAATTAACTTGCTGGAATCCCAATAACATATCAATGGGATTACAAATATAAACTTTCTGGACTGTGAAAAGGATGGGAAAAGGGATTACAATATTTGGATTACAATAGGAATAATCATGGATTCTGGCACCTGACTATTGATTTCCTGTTGTTTTGAAGTCCTGTGTCATTTACACTGGTTTGTTTTGATTAGCTTTATTCTGTTTTATTTTGCGTGGTTTTATTCTCTTTAAATAAAAATTTAAAAAAAAGACAAACCAATCCTGACCCTATCCCCAGAAAGTCCCAGGGCTGTACCACATGGAGTATTCATCAGAGCAGCCAGGTTGCTTCCTGAAATCTAAGCTCAGCTTCTCAGGCTTCAGGAGTCCTCTGCCCATGAGATTCCTTTGGCCATCTTCATTGTCATCATCATCATCACAACCAGGATGATGACACTGATGATGACAGGTGCTCCCTGCTCATCTGATCTCTTCTGACTTCCACAGTGATGTGAGTTATCACATTTTTCTTGTCGTAGATTAAGCAACCAAGGCTCACACTGGGAATGGGACACATAGCTCCTTAGCAGGGGCTCTGATCCCATGGTTATAGTCTCTCACATGTGGAGTCCTTCTCCTCTGCTGCACCTCGGTGGCCTCATTTCCAGGGCTGCTGCCCCTTCCTGCAGACTGGTCATAGTGATGTCCAATCCCCAACCTGCTGGTTTTCCTGATGTGTCATGACAGGACCTGTGACACAGGAAGGAGTGGGTGTGGGGCAATCATGCTTTTAGGTGGAGCAGAGTTCCACCCTGGCCACCACGGAGGACTGGCTACACTTTCCACCAGCTGTGGTGGCAGCAACTAAGATGTGCCCCTGACCACATTGACTGCTCCCTGGTCAGGACAGGAAATGGTTTTGCTCAGGCTCACCTTTGGGGAGAATTGGTGGTGGGCTTTACACCCCAAGTGCTTGCTGACCATTTGAAACTCCTACAGTGTGTTTTCCCACTGAGAGCCTCACATTCATGACATGGCCCTGTGCATGCCATCCTTTACAAATAAGTGGCTCACACATGATCCCTATCTGCTCACAGCAGCCTCTGAAGCCAGCCTTGCCTGCATTCCCAGTTCACGGCCAGAGGAACAGTGATTAAAGCTTAGGAAGTTGCCAAGGTCACATGGTTACTAAGCAGGCATGGTATCTAAACCCATTTCTGACTGTCCTATAAGCCATTTTGGAAACATAGCTGAGATTCTCTCTCTGTATTTCCTGCTCCCTGTATTCCTGCATTCCAGCAGCTCTCTAGCCTCATGGCCTTCCAAGGAGGATGGTTGCTGAAGAAATACCTACAGGAAGGCACAAGGATCAGCTCAGCCAGGAGACTTCTGGCACCTATAGCTTTAGGTTTTAGAAGAGAGGGCGTTAAGTTCAAAAGATGGAGAACACGACTTCCAGAGGTGAGAGTGTGAGCCTGTTGTGTTTTGGGAGTGTTCTTTCCCCAAAGGCTCATGCACTGGAAATGTGGTCCCCAGTGTGGTGGTGCTGAGGAGGTGGCACCTTAAGAGATGGGACTAGAGGGAAGGAATTTAGGTCACAGGCTCCATCATCATGAATGAATGGAATTAATGCTGTTTCCTGGGAAGGGGTCAGGCAGGTATGAACTTAATGTGGAAAGAGCTAGGTTCACAAACTGAGGCATCACTGCATGGAGTTTTAAAAGGTCTGTTGATCTAGAACCCTATACCAAGCGAAAATATTTTTCAAAAATGAAAGTGAAATATACTGCTAGGCCAAATAGAATGCACATTTCGAATTTTAAAAGGTGTTACCAAATGCCTCAAAAAATGCTGTAGAAACGGAATCTAACAACACTGCTATTGTTTAGATTGTGAATGTCCCCAAAAGGTCCATTTGTTAATGGCTTAGTCCCCAGGATAGCAACTTTGGGATGGTAGTGTCTACTGAAAGATCCTTGGTTCACTGGGGCTGTGTGATCTGGGAGTGGTGGATATGGGTTGTCTCTCTCTCCCTCCCTCCGTCTGTTTCCTGTCCCTGAGGTGAGCAGTTTACCTTGCCACACTCTCTGGCCATGATGAGATAGATGCCTTGCCACAGGCCCAAAGCAACCCAGTCAACTGATCATGGATTGAAACTGCCAAACGTGGGAGCCAAAATAACCATTTTTCTTCTAAAGTGGTTATTTCAGGTATTTATTATAGTGATAAAAACCTGACTAACACAAATAAGGCACGAGAGTCCATTTTACTAAACCTTAGTAATAATACCAGGAATTATCAGTCTTTTAATATATAATGATCTGATTGATAATTCTTAATATATTTTTATTTTATAAATATTTTCCTCAGATTAATGTTTATTTACCTCTCAGTTTTATTATCATTCTTATTTGGCTTTTCAAGTAAATTTTAATTGTATGCCATCCAATTCATGGTCCCAAAGTTATCAAAAAGTTCACCCATGTTTAATTAGGAGACTTTCATTTTACATTGAAATAAGAAATCTATCTGTAACTTACCTCAGTTTAAGAAATGAAGGATCAGATTTTTAAATAAAATTATAATAAAGTATAAAATACATACACAAAAGGATATAAAATATAAATATACACCTTGATAAATTTGTTCTAGGAGTATATTTCTGGGAATTTTACCCCAGAAAATATCTGTATATACACATATGCATGTATATCGAGATATATTTGTTAAAACATTTATGTAAAACTAAAATTGGTAATACTTTAAGTGCGTATCAGTAGAAGACAAGCTATATAAGGAACTCTGTTTAAACTATCTCCGTTTATTTGTTCCAACTGATAGAATCAGATGGTCAGGAAATGTTGATGCCAAATTAAAACAGTAAGTGAATGAACATTTGTGAAGTATGATATAAAGAAATAAATATTTCACTTGAAAATTCTGGGAAAATAAATATCAAACTACTAATTATGATGGTGAGATTATGAAAATGTTTCACTTTCTACATTATCTACTTAACATTTTTTACAATAAAGAACGTAATATTACCTTTGTAAGCAGAAAAACAATTAAAATTACACAAAAGCAAAATAAATTATTTATACCAAAAAAAAGGAAAGAAAGAAAGTGAAATGCAGGCCTATTTGCACATACAAAAACCGAAAGCACTCAGTAAGAATGGGCCCACATTACAAAAAAAAAGCATCAGAAGGAGTCCTCCAAGCAGGAGAAAAATGATTTCAGATAGGAAAAAGAACATTGCTAAGCATGAAGAGGATAATGTTTATAACAATAAAGAGATCAGCTAAGCAAGAGGCCATTGTCCTTAATATTTATGGACTGATAATTTCAAAATTTATAAAGCAAAAACTAGTAGATATGCAATAAAGATAGCAAATAAAACATTATATGTAGAGATTTCAATAACCCCTCTCTCAATGATTCATGGAATAAATAGAAAATCAGTAGAGATAAATAATAGCTTAACACCAGTAGCAAGTATGAAATAATGAATATTTATAGAACACTTTACCTAACAACAAAATAAACATAATCTTCAAGTGCACAGGAAACATCCAAATAGATCACATTTGATGCTATAAGTTTAAATAAAATTAACAGAATTTAAGTGATATTAACCTGACCACAAGGAAATCAAATTAGAATTCAACAGCAGGAAGGTAGATATGAAATCCTTGAATACTTTAAAAGTGAATGGTAAAATTCTAAATAGCCCATGAGTGAAAGAGTAAATCAAATTTAAAATTATAAAATATTCTGAACATAACGAAAATGACAACACAATCTATCAGAGCTTGTGGGATGCAGGTAAAGCAAGAAATTTATGATACTACATGCCCTAAAGTAGGAAGAAAAAATAACTCAAAGTGATGGCTTGGATTACACCTTAAGAAACAAAGAAGCACAAACTAAACTCAAAGTAAAACGAAAGAAATGAAATAATCCCAGTCACAGAGAAAACTGTAAAGTAGAAAATCAGACAGAGAGAGAAAGAGAGAGAGACCGTACAGTTGATATAATTTTAGTCAAATTGATTATAATGAAAGAGAGAAGACACTGATAACTAAAAACAGGAATAAAAAATGGGAATGAGAGGGCATATCACCACAGATTCTACAGATGCTTGAAAGATAATAAAGTAAGGTGATTAAAGATTTTGTCTACTGCTATTACTATAATACGTCACACTCCCCAACACATAGAGAACCATTGAGAGGTAATTTGGGCAACGAGAGTTCCACTTCATTAATATAATAATTGCCATTGTAGTAAGCTTGAGGCTGCAAGTGTGATCTCTTATTCCCTCCTGCTCTCTGCTTTTCCACCAGGGGATGATTCACCCAGAAGCCCTTGCCAGATGGAGGGCTCTGTCTTGGACACCCCCTCCTCCAGAGCCATGAGCCGGCAAGGTACTGTGTGTTATAAGTAACTCAGTCTGTGACAGTCTGTTATAGAACACAAAATAAGCTAAGACATCTATTAATTTGATAACCTAGATGAAATGCACAAATTCTTTGAAAAGCAGAAACTACCAAAGTTGACTCAAAAAGAAATAGACTACATTTGTGAAAGAAACTAGACATTTTAGTGATAAACCTCTCCACAAAGTAAATGTCAGGCCAGATAGCTTCACTGGGAAATTATTTCAAATATTTAAGGAAGAAACAATAACAATTCTACACAGCTATCTCCAAAAATTAAAGTGGAGAGAATATTTTACTACTATTTCTATGAGGCCAGTATATCAAAACCAAAGAAATTATAAGAAAAGAAAAACATTGACTAAAATCTGTAATGAATATAGATGTACGGTGGTTTTTTGTTTGTTTGTTTGTTTGTTTGTTTTGGTCTTTTTGAGACAGGGTCTCATTGTGCAGTTCAGGCTGGCCCTGGGCTCATTTTGTAGCCCAGGCTGGTCTCGAACTTGCAACAATCCTCCTGCCTCAGCCTCCTAAGTGCTAGAATTACAGGAGTGTGCCACCACGCCTGGCTAGATGTGATTTTTTAAACAAAATTTCAGCAAATCAAATTCAATAATATATAAGATTAATACATTCCAAAAAGATAAGACTGGCTTAACATACAAAATTCAAATAATGAAATTCACCACATTTAGTGTGTTGAATAGTGTTCTCCCAAAATTCAGATTCACCCTGAAGCTCAGACTGAAAGTTTATTTAGAAATAGGGTCTTTGCAGGTGTAATTAGCCAGGGATCTCAAATAAAATCATCCCAGGTTTAAGGTGGGCCTTCAGTCCAATGGCCGGTGTCAGTATAAAAAGATGAAGAGACAGGTCACAGATACAGACATGGAGAAGAAGGCCACGCAGAGATGGAGGTAGGCAGAGCTTGGCGTTGTTGCCACACACGGGGGATGCCTGAGTTCTCCAGGAGCTGGGAGACACGAAAAGGGCTCTCCCTAGAGGTTTTAGAGTGAACACTGGTCTACTGACACTTTGGTTGCAGCTTTCGAGCCTCCATAACTATATAAGAAAATAAATTTCTGTGTTTTTAAGTCAACAAGTTCGTCATAATTTGTTACAGCAACGCTAGGAAACTTGTGCACCATATTTAGAAATTTAAAAAGGAAAATCGTGACTACTTCAATAGATACAGAAGAAACGTAACTGATGTGAGTGTTGGACAGCTGAGGCTTAGAGACCAAAGCTAACAGGTAACTGGGATAAGAAGACAGTGTGATGGTGGTTACCAGAGGCTGGGGAGAGGGGGAGGTGGGAAAGTTTCTCAGTGGGTGCTCCATCACAGATAGATAGGAGTTCTAGTGTGCTGCCAGTAACGTGCTTATACATAATGAAAAAGCTAGAAGAAAGCATGCGGAATACTTTCAACATGAGTAAATGAGAGATAATTGAAGAGATAGATATGTTTAATGATTTAAATATTATGCAATGTATAGATATGTTAAGATATTACATGCCAATATTAAGTATAAAGTTTATGTTTTCATGTGTCTATTAAGAAATTTAAAAATGAAAATTTCCTAGTTCCTTATATGTTGAACAGTCAAGTATTGTCTCCTAAACATTGTTAGTATTACACTATGGAACTCTAAGTTTTGTTTAAATCCTTTAGAGAGTGTTGAGCTTTTTGTTTGCGTATTTTAGCAGATGAGTTCCCACCTGCTTTCTGAGAGATACTGCTCTATTTTAGGGTCAGTTTTCAAGGCCTTGCAGTGGTAGTCAATTTGTCCCATTAGCATACCACTTACAGGCTAATCTGGGACCTGAACCATAGTCTACCCGGTAGATGAAATCTCAGAGCCATCTATTTGATTTTTGTGGTCACATTCATGCATGAACATGCACAGCTAAGGGGTGAGTCTGAGAGTTCATACACAATTTATGGGAATCTGATGGATTTTTTGAGCTCCTTCTCTATGATCTCATCAACATTTTTCTCCTTTGGTATCCTCCAACTTCCATCAACTTCCTGGGTTTCTAACTACAGTATTGGGATCTTAGTTTTCCTGCTTGGTCCTATACTTCCTACAGCCATATCTGCTCTGGAGCCAACAAGTGAACAAAACAGGGACACAGAAGCCATAGGGATTCCCCTACATTTTTGAGTACACAGTTCCTTTACTCAGAAAGAGTTTTTCTCCCTCAGAGTTTTAGGTATCTTCCCAGCTGCCACTGTGGCCATAGCTCTGTAAAATGCCCCAAAGGTGGGAGGAAGAAATGGTGGCAACCAATATTTTCCCCCACACTCACTTACGCATTCCCATTCTTGCATTAAGGGTTTGTTTAACAGCTATTTCTGTTCACATCCAGTATTACATTTGGGTTTCAGGCTGTGTTTGAGTCTAGACCAAGCAATGCCAAAGGGAAATAAAATGGAGTGGGGGGTTGTCACACTGGTATTTAACAAT
>RJWT010048028.1:0-11209 GCA_004365215.1 Cuniculus paca | reverse complement strand
CTATGCCATTCAGGCTGGCCTTGAGCTCACTTTGTAGCTCATGCTGGTCTCAAACTCACAAGGATCCTCTTGTCTCAGCCTCCCAAGTGCTGGGATTATAGGCATGAGCCACCACACCCGGTTGAAAATCTCATTTATTAAAACAAGATTGTTCCATCTGAAATTTCCCAATCAGCAAAAATCCTGATTCTCTATAAAAATTTTATTTCAAGTGTTCCTTCAGTACATGCATCTCTTGTCTACTCATACTCTACTTTTTGTTGTTGTTTTGTTTCTTTGGAGGTGGAGGTCTCACTACATTGCCCAGGCTGGCCTTCAATATTTGGACTCAAGCAATCCTCCTGTCTCAGCTTTCCACGTAACTGGGACTACAGGTGTACCACATAGTAACCCAGCTATTATATTTCATTTGATTATATATTAGAGAAGGAAAGCAAACTAAAGTGTTTAAAAAAAATGAATAATCAGTCAGGCATGGTGGTACATGCCTGTAATCCTAGAACTCAGGAGGCCGAGGCAGGAGGATTATTGTAAGTTTGAGGCCAGCCTGGGCTAATAAGTAAGTTCAAGGCCAGCCTACACTACACAGTAAGGTCCTGTCTCAAAAGAACCAAAGAACAAAAAGAAGAAAAATCAGTATTTGCAAAAGTCCAGTTTTTCTACTTCATCAATGTGATTTACCAGTCTTAATATTTTTGGAAAATATTCTATCATTAATTAGGTAGAACTAATGAAGTATGGAATCAACTCTTCTAGATTTAACACAAAGTATAATCATTGCATTTTAGGTATGTAACTTCTAGATGGCTAAGATAAAAACGAAAAACTACTATCTGATGTCAGTATGGAACACATCAAAAAACTAACAGAAAATAAAAGGAGAGCATTAGAAAGAATATGTACTTTCTCAACCATGAATTAATTTTATACTTTGATTTCATGGCTTGTGGCCTTAGGAGAGCTCAGATTTACTGAGTGCCGATCTGGTTTTATGCTTTTGTTAACTCTGAGGAAGACTGTATGAGTTGCCAAATACCTGCTGTTTCATCACAGGGCTACAGGACTGTCACGCATCAGACTTTTGCTGTTGTTTCTGGTGGTGCTGGGGATTCAGCACAGGGTCTCACACATGCTATGTCACTCTACCACTGAGCTACACCTCTTATCCTCTACTGATGAGAGCAAAACGATACCATCATTCTCACTGTTCAACAGGGAGGTATCACTGTACCCACTTAACAAGTGAACAAAAAGCAATTTAGAGAAATTATCCCAGGTCATTCTCAGAGAAAACCAGTGTCTGAATCCATGACTCTTTCACAGCAAAAACAACTGAATTGTTCCTTTTATTTCTTGTGGACTATTTAAGAAACCTTCCACACACCTCCTTGATAAAGATGTGCTGAATTTAGTTAATGTCTTCTTTATCTACAAGGATCATTTTCATAACAAACATGAAGGTAATGAAGCGAGTCACTCAGAGGTATGGGTTGGACAGTACGACAGCACTTAGTGTCAGGTAACTACCATGCCAGGCACTGCTCCAGGTCAATCTTATCTCACGGCACCCTTACACAACCGCATGAAGTAGATACACTACCTGTCTTACAAATGGGAAGATGTGGCACGGAGTGGAGTAACCAGCCAAAGATAACACAGCATGGAAGTGGTGAAACAGATTTGAACCCATGCAATTTGGGCTCCTAGTTCTGAACCACCATGCTACACTAGCCCTCAATAAAGTTTTAGAACTAGAAAGACTTTATCAACTTATATAGCCAAAACCTCTCCTTCCATAGAAGAGGAACCTGAGAACAAGAAAAATAAAACAGCACTTTGTAGTTTCCTAGCTATTTACTGGCAGAGCTGAGAAGTGCCTATCCGAAGCCATTGGACATAGCGCAGTCTTACTGCACATAGTTCCAAGGACACTCTGGAGCAGCATTTTGTTAGTCCTCAGCGAGGGAGGGAGAGCAGAGGCTGTCTGCACACTGTACCTCAGCGAAGCACACTGACTGCTGGGGAAACCACCCTGGTGGGCCCGGAACTATGCACACGCTATGGCCGTGCCTACAGGGGTCGCAGGCTGCCTTCTTCAATTCCAAACCAAATGTTATAAAACACAAGTCAAACCTGAATTTTCCTTGACACGTGGATTGTATCCATACATCTGGAAAAACTCTCTTATTTTTATGATATCCGTTTTATTTTTTTTCATCAGTTCTTTCGTTGCCTTAATAAAACCAATGCTTTCTTGACTTTCCAATCTTGCTTTATCAAGAAGAACAGTAACATCATCCTTTTATGAAGAAAGAAAATACATTATAATTTCTCTAATTTCTTTTTTTATGGTGCTAGGCATCAAACTGATAGCCTTTCACACGCAAGGCAAGCACTCTATAGCCACCTATAATTTCTCTAACTTCTGACTAATTTACTTTGGCTAGAATTGTAGGATTGGTACCTTCAGAGCCCGGACTTCTGAATGAAGGTCATGTAAAATCCTCATTGGAAAATCTTCAAAGTCTTCCATATACATGTTGAAAGGAAGAAAATCCAATAAATGTAAGAAATAGGAGAAAGACAACAGAAAATTTGGTATGGTCTTTAAAGATTTCAAAGTCTTCATAAACACTTACACAGAAACACACAGAACAGGAGGGGGGAAAAAAAACATACCTGCATAACCAACCTCAGCTCTAGAAACGAGGGAAGGAGAAAAGAGAAGGGAGGGTGACAAATTACCAGGAACTTGAGACCAGCCTAAACAATATGAGACTCTTATCTCAAGAAGAAAAAAAGAAAAAGCCAACTAAAAACTAGTTTTAAGTGTCCTTTTTTACCTTGTTTTTCTCCCCAAGGATAATCATTCTTATTTCTAAAACTGTGAAATAGTTTTATCTGTTCATAAATTCACTTAATGAACTCAAACTATACACACTTTTGTGACTGGCTTCTTTCACTCAGCATTCTTATGATATTTCATCCATCCGGCTCATCATTGTGTAGCATCCTACTGTAGACCAAATGTTTGATTGCTGATGAACTTTGGGTTGTGTCTAGTTTGGAGCTGTTACACTCTTTTGCTTTTCACTTTCTACAACAGGCCCTAAGTGAGACTATATTAACATTTTTGTACACTAATGGCCTAGAAAAACTACTAGGTTCTATGTTACACATACATTCAGTCTTTGTTTGTTTGAGACTGGCTCTCAATGTAGTTCAGGCTGGCCTTGAACTTACTACATACTGCAGATAACTTCGAATTCTTGCAATCCTTCTGCCTCCTGAGGGTTGGTGTTATGGTCAATTTTAGTCAATCCTGCCAGATCGTTTCTCAACCTAGTTGTTTTACAATTTACATTCCCACCAACAGTGCATGCAAGTTCCCTTAGTTCCACATCTTTACAAGTACTTGGTATTGCCTCCTTTTTTGTTTGTTACACTGGGATATATACAGGATTTAACTTTTGCTTCCTTAATGACTAACAGACTTAACTTCTTCATACATTTAATGGCCAGCTGAAGATAATGAAGTGTCAATGTTAGACTTGCATTTTTAAATTTTTTTTTGGTACTGGGGATCGAACTTACAACCTCACACTTGCCAGGCAGGTGCTTATGCCACTGAACTAAATCCCTGGCCAAGACTTGCATTTTTCAGTGGTATTTGTCTGCCCTTTTGTGATTAATTTGCAGGTACTCTAAACAATTTCTTTATTCAGAAAATAATTTTAATGCTTTGTGCCGGAGCTAGCAGTATCTTGCACTGTTACATATTTACCCAAGTACAAATGTTAAAAATAGAGTAACATGAGCAACTGTCTAAACAAAGATGAATAAACTATACATTATTTTTCTTCTTGGATCATTTTTGTTGCACAGAACATTGCAATTACATGTTAGTATAAATTCACTGATGTAGAGAATACACTTTGAACTATGAGGTACGGCAACTCCCTGTAAGTAGAGAGTTAACATGTAAACCTGTACTTAACATGCAAAATATTTTGGATAATTTTTTGTTTTGCTTTGTTTTCCTGCTGCCATGGATGAGAAGGACCAAGAAAATCCAGCACTCAATGACCCTAGAAACTCATAAGGAATAATTTTTTTAAATGTTAGTAATTCTTAACTGTTTCCTTAATGGAATATTGTTGATTGGAAAAAGACAAATACTGAAGTGAAGCTATGTTTGTTATGAATTATTTTTAAAAATCTGTGAGATAACTGCTTGTTTACATCAAGTTGAGATCTGATATCTACCTGTAAATGTTATAATTCATGATCAAAGTTAAACATGCTACTTCACTAAGTCACCATGGTAATAACACAGAAAGCTTATGTTTTGTTTCTTTTTTTAACATTTTTTTATTCTAAAGGGAGTAAAACAGAACAATAAAGCAAAATGAAACAACGATAAGACAGTATGAAATCTACAACAGTTATTATATAGTTATCCTTTAAATAGTTGCTCAGACTATGGGCTTTAGGCTTGCGAAGTCAAACAACACAGTTCCTCCGAACAGATTACTCACAGGGATGGGGGTGGGAGTATGGGTGGGGTGGGGGTGTAGTTTCGTTCCTGGTCCCCCCTACCACCCGGTGGGAGCGTAGCTTCCTTCCTCAGCTTATGTCTTCTTACAAAGGACATGCTTGGCATTTTCTTTTTTTTAAAGAATTTTTAATATTTTTGAATTTTTAGTATTTATTGAGTATTCATAATAAACATAAACATTGTCAACATCAACTGTTTACAAAATCTAAACAACAAAAACAAATTCCTACATGAACTACAATGCAAATACAAAAAGACTACAACAAAAGTAATCTTTACTTTGATTATGACACCTAAGGCAATCTTCACATGTGAAAACAGCATGTTCCTTACACAAGTATCACTCACAGCATGGACATACTTGACATCTCGTGGGTAATGCTGATTTGTTAGGAGGGTCTTATATTTCACAATGTGTACTTAACAGGAAAATAAAATATCGATGAAATAAAGTATTAAATTTTAATATATATTGCGTGTTTATTATCAACATTTTCAACACCAACTGTTTTTTCTTTAAAAATCTAAAAAAACTCACAACAACATTCTTATATGAACTAAAATCAAAATTAAAAATAAAACAACAAAATTACTTCAATTATGACACCTAATGCAGTCTTCACACATGGAAACACCAGGTTCCATACACAAGTATTGCTTACAGTGATAGAACGTGTTTGCTTTGTTTTCTTGTCTTTTTTTGTAGGACATACTTGACATCTTGCTGGTCGTCCTGTTTTCTCTGGAGGTTCTTGGGATGATTCCCCTGTCTGTTCATCAGTCTGCTTCAGAATTCTTTTGTGGACATCTTTGGGCAGACCCATACTGTTCTTCCTCTGTTGTAATTGGTCTTTTATTAATAATTCTGTCTCAACCCTGTAAGAAAACTTCTCCGTGATATTTTGAGCTTGTTATTTACTGTGGCCGACATGTTTAGGATCCAGTAAAACACAACCATTGGCCAATGCTTTGTGGTTCAAGTGACATCACAGTTGTAGCATAACTCAACAACTACTTTGCCTTTTGTTTTGTTGTAAACTGTGACCATTTCTGGCTTCATTTGTGTTGAGGATTCACTATCAATTTTGTCATCATGGTGTAATGCTGACAGCATCAGTATTTTTCTTTGCCATATACAAACTCCAATGTTATGTCTTTTTTTTTTTTTTTTTTTTTTTTTTTTTTTTTTTTTTTTTTTTTTTTTTTTTTTTTTTTTTTTTTTTTTTTTTTTTTTTTTTTTTTTTTTTTTTTACTGTTACAGCTTTCTGAAATACCATGATTGTACTACACATTTCTCTACTGGTAACTTGTAACATTTTTTCAGGAATCTCCATTTTTGTTCTTGTGAATAGTTCCCGTGCTGCTCAACTGTATTATTTTAGCAAATGTAGTATCAATGGGTAACTAGTGAACCAATTACCAAATATGAGATTTGGCTACTTTGTGAAATGGTTACAAGTAATTTTATATCATACAGTATATTACTGCACAAATAAAGACCTGGTAGCTGAGTTCCAGCAGAGATTTCTAAATTGCGAGTGTCAAATGTCTTCATATCTACCAGGACAAACATTTTTAACACAGTATGTGGAAGGATTATTCAGCATATACTGCTGAAAGCTAAAATGACCATGAATAGATGCAAGTTGTTTGTCGACTGTCATGTACTTGAATGGTGTATAAACTATTTGACAGTTTGAAAGAAAACTTTCAAAAAATGATCAAATAGCTAAATTGCTGGATTTGTTTTCGTTGTTAAGTCTTTTTGTCATCAAAATGTAGGCAGTTTTAAAGGAACCAAATCTCTTGACTGTCATTGTTCTAAAAATCTCAATACCACATCCATCACTTCTCCATAAATCCTCTGGATCCTTATGATTAGAATGATATAATCTGGTTATGTATAACAGACCTACGAAGGTTTTTAGACAGTGAGGTGTCATCATAAATGTATTTTTGAGCATTACTAATGGTGCACTTGAATTTCATTATCAGTGTATTTCACAACACCTTCTAGCATGTAATCCATTACAAATAATTTCCAGCATTGAATTGCATTCTAACAGATTTCACACCTGGCAAAAACTTAGTAACACTTTCCAACCTAGCTTTAATGTTGGATTGTTCAGGTATACATGACCATTCTGTAGCATTTCAACTAGTCAAATACTTGTTCTCTTCCTCATCTGAATCAAGGTCTTCATTCTGTACTTTTCTGTCATATCTTGTCCTGTCTCACTGTCACTTCTTTGGCATATATGATCCAAGTGATCATCGGTAACTGAGTCACCTGATAACTCACTTTCAAACTCCTCCCAAAGTTGTAAGAACTGATTTTCATGTAACACTGTACTGAACTGGGCTAATTCTTTTGCTGCTTTGACACATGTGCATACACCTTGCTGTCTGTCGATCAAGTGGGCGAACAAAGATCACTTCTGGTTTCCCCCAGCACAGCTACTGAGATGCGCAGCCAGTTTCTGTTACTCTTAGATTTCCCCAGAGACTTCTGTACACACCTTCAATGTTTGGGTCTACCATGTTATGTCCAATGAGGACCAAGTTCCTGAAGATTTCCCATATTATATCTCTGTAGAGCTTCTTCTGAGGATTCAACAAAGCTCACTCTTTGAGGGTGAAATCCACAGCCACATCCTTAAAGGTCACTAATTCCAGTGGAACAGACGTGGACACAGCGGACTACAGGGGCTGGTGAGTCATTCACGTTCAGACATCCCTCAGGAGAGGGCAATTTGCTGGTAGCCATCTTGGAGAGGGGCCAACTGAGCTCAGAACTCAGAGCAGCTGCCTGGTTGGCCTTTTCTTTTTTTCAGACAGGGTCCTGTTCTGTAGTTCAGGCTGGCCTCCAGATTGTGGCCATTGTCCTGAGTCACACACTGAGTGCTGGGCTTACAGGCAAACACCACCAGGCCCCACTAGTTTGGCATTTTCTGACCTTACTTCCAAATCCGATCTTAACAAACTCCACTGCAAGTGATTAAGTGAATATTTTGCTGTCAAAGTTCAGTGGTTGAGCATAAAAGCTATTATGGTATAACATTTCCACCACCAAGGTAGATACAAATGAACAAAGTTTAAACATCCAATAAGAAATTATTATGAACAAAATTGCTGAATTAGAAGAAAACTGCCATTCCAGTTTGAATATTTTCATTACTGTTTCATACTTTTCAAAATGGACAGTAACAAAGTTTCTCTTTATTTTGATGCAATTTCACTTTGAATTGTACACCCAGATTATAATATACATCTAATATTAAAATTGGTATTTCAAATTCTCTAGAAAATAAATCATGACCACTTAAGTTTATCATAGTTAACTACCATGAAACACCATTGGAAATAAAAAGAATCACAGAAATGAAGCCAAGTAAGGAACAGGGACCAATGGAAGGACTAGGTGGACATTAAGGGGACCAACAGACCCAGGAAAAAGGAAACTCCCACTGTTCTCATTCAAAAGGATAATAAATGTCATGCTTGGTCCACATTACCACAGAGCTCAAGACAGCGGCAGCCCCTTTGGCAACTGTTTAAGAGAAAACCATCTTTAGTACACGGGGCTGGACAGGTGCCTTAATGACAACATAAAAAACATAATGGTGAGAAAAGGTGGAAAATTATCAATTATTAGCTAGAAATTAGCATCAATAATTAGTCTTTTTTGTTGTTTTTTTGAGACAGGGCCTCACATAGTTCAGTCTGGCCTCAAACTCACTGTGATCCTCCTGCCTCAGCCTCCCGAGTACTGGGATCACAGGCTTGCGCCACCAGGCCTGGTTCTATTCACCAGTCTTTTGTGTGTGTTACTGGAGACTGAACCAAGGGGCTCCATACCACTGAGCCTCATCCCCACCCTTTATTCTGAATATGGGTCTCACTAAATTGCCCAGCCTGGGCCCAAACCTGACCCCAACCACACCAGCCCCCTGAATAGTTGGGATCACAGGCATGGGCCACCACAAGTAGCAACAAATCTGTATGTTTAGCCAGTCTACTGCAGATGGTATGCATTTTCCCAAACTTATTTTAAAAACACTCAACTGGCTCAGTTTTTAAAAACCCATTTATTTATTTATTTATTTATTTACTTATTTGGTTTTTTGAAACAGGGTCTTCCTATGTAGTTCAGGTTGGCCTTGAACTCTCTGTGTAGCCTAGGCTGGCCTCAAGCTCAAGGCAATCCTGCCTCAGCTTCCTGAGAACTCTGATCACAGGGGTGTACCACCATAGCTAGTAAGATTACTTTAAGCAGTTTCTACTGAAGTATCATAGGTTATGACCAGATTATTAGAGACCTTTGCTGGCCTGCCCAGAGTGAAGGCTGTGGTATGTAATTCTTCACCAATAGAATTCTAAAGACTCAATATAAACTCGACTCCACCCAACCCCTAAATGAAATGATCAAGCACACAACACAATAGTGGACCATGATGGGATTAGCAATGTGCTGTTCTCTGGGTGATAAAACAGAACGGATAGAATACAGAAGAGAAAGACTACATGTGTTAATAGGAATTGACTCTTAAAAACAGTCACCTTAAATTAACTTCCATTCTCCCATTACAAAGTAAAGCAAGTATTGATGTAATAGGTTGCCTCACTTAGTGCCTGTTGTCCTGAGGGATAAGTGGACATCATTCTATCAGTAGGGAGCAGTTATAAAGCACCTTGAGAGGGGAAGACATAGTGACATACAATTGTTTGCATTACCCTAAAGTCACCAATCATACGAAGTTAAAAACACTTCTCTCGAACAAGAAACAAGCCCTCCCTGCAAATCAGTGCCATGCACAGGCCACTGGGGGGACAGTCTGACACCAACCTTTTCCCATGAGTCAGTGCCATTCTTGGATTATGGGGGAAGAGAACAAGAAGTCAACAAGAAGCAAGCCCTTCCCGAGAACTGGCGCCATGAATGGGCCACTGTGGGGACAGCCAGACGCCGGCCTTTACCCATGAGTCAGCGCCATTCGCCAACTGCAGGGGAAAATAACAAGTCAACAAGAAGCAAGCCCTCCCTGTGAACCGGTGCCATGCATGGGCCGCTGAGGAGAGAGCCAGATGCCAGTCCCCTCTGATGTGCAGGCTGGGAAACTAGCAGAGCCAAAACCACCCCCCCAACTCCCCCACCCCCACCATAAGCAACTGGCTAATCTGGAGAAGCACAGGCTGTGATGATAGCTATTGAGATAAAATACAATTTAATGCTTGTAGTGTTTAGTGTTTCACTGACTTTGCAGGTTTGAAGTTGGTAGTGTGATCATCTATTCAGAGGATAACAATATGCACTGTAGCATCTATGGGGGATCCCCTTCTGAAGGTGGTAGCCATTGTTAATTCCCTGTTATCTTGTTTTGAAGTACTGTATCATTTTCATTGTTTTATTGGGTTGGGTTTAATTTTTTGTTTTGTCTGATTTTATTATATCCAATGGCATGGGCAGCTATTTTAAAGATAACAAGATATATTATTGTAGCCATTTAGGGTTTACTATTATCCTGTTTTGAAGTCCTTCATTGCATTTATTGTTTTGTTTTTATTGGTTCTATTCTGTTCTGTTGTTTGATTTTTACTATGTCTGAAGGTATCTGCAGCTATTTTGAAGACAAGAGGCATTATGGTAACCATTGCTGGTTTCCTATTGTTTTGAAGACTGGTGCTCCGCATGCAGGGAGAATTCCCCTTGTGAATTCACATGACAAAAGCCGTAGTCCAAGGCCATCCACACCATGCATCGCTGACTCCCGGAGGGCACAAGGGCTGTGTGCATGAAGCAGTACCAGCTGCCTGGAGGTCATGAAGCAATGAGACAAACTGTCTTCAAACTGGAAAAAGCAGGGGTGATGCTCCCTCCAGAGTCCTTCAGTATGGCCTACGCACAAGCTAGATGATCACGGCAAATGACTGTGAAGTCTCACCCTGAGGCTGGCAGTCAGGACCAATTTGCCTTCACATGGGAGAGCAGACAATGAACCTTCCAGATGTTGCCACAAGGCTATTTCCACAGCCCAACTTTTGTCATGACCTGGGGGTCCAGGACCTGGCCACTTGGGGCAAACTACTCTCTCTGTCATTGTTTTGTATTAATGATTTATGTTAACCTCTGATTGCCCAGTCTGAAGGAAGTTCTGCTAACATGGGGGTTTGCTGACATATCGCGTTCTGCTGCCATAGACAAGGTCCAGGGAAATGGCTTGTCTGTTAAATTCTTGGGTATTATATGATTAGGTAAGACCAGACCCACAACAGTATGCCAATTACTGGTATAGTGGGCTTTCTAGGATTTTGGCGGATGTATCACATCTAGCTACCCTGCTGTGCCCTCTATACCAGATGACCAAAAGGGGCACAACACGTACACACAGCAGAAGCTGCTTTTTCAGGATTCAAAGAGGACTGCTGCACAGATGCGAGCCTTAGGAGTTGCTGACCCTACTTTACCATTTATCCTAACCATCAGTGTGCATGATGACAGGTTTGGCTGGGTATATGGCAAACACTGGAAGGAGAAGCACCCTGTTGGGTTTTGGTCACAGCAGTGGAAGGGAGCTGAGAGCCAGTATTCACTGAGTGAGAAACAGTTGGCAGCAGTGTATGCTGTTCTGCATAGCAGTGAAAGCTTCACCA
>RJWT010048027.1:0-11213 GCA_004365215.1 Cuniculus paca | reverse complement strand
GTAAATGTGTGAACAACCATTTTGAGGAAAGCAAGAGACACTGGGGTAACCATAGTTAATCTCCTGTTGTTATGTTTTGAAGACCTGTGTAGCTTTCTGTGTTCTGTTTTGAAATGCTGTATTGTGTTTGACTCTATTCTGTTTTCTTTTGCTTTATTTCGTTCTGTTTTGTTTTGTTTTGTTCTATTCTCTTTAAAATAAAAAATAAAATAAAATAAAACTAAATAAATAAATAAGTTGAGCTTTCCAAAGAAATTTTTAGTTATATGTAAATTGTTTATACTACAAGCACAAAGTTGGTTATATGTCATCATCTATTTCATGTCTAGTATTTGGTGTAATGTTATTATAGACAGTTAAGTCAAGTAGAAATATTATAGGCAGTCAGATAGGGCTGGGCCCTTGAGGGAGTCATTGCAATAGAAGGGAACACAGTACAACCACAGCTGAAGGCACATCTGTTCAAGGCCAGGCCTCAAGATAAAGGTGGAAAGATCAGGTTAACACACCTCCCCAGAGGGGAAGATAATTGGCATCACCTGATCCAGCAGAGTCTAGATAGACCTCAATCATGTCAGTAGGTGACCATAACCCCGTGATCCACGTACATTTGCTACGTGACCTGCTTCCTCACTGGTTCAATATTACCTAAGTGGCTATAGTTGTAATCTTATTGATTGATCATGTGGTTGGTCCACATTGTACCCACCTTGTGATTTTGAGCTATAAAACTTCCTGCAAGAAGCAGGCTTATTGACAACCCACTGTTGTCTCTCAGGACCTCCTGTGTCTCAGGATCTACCTCTCAAAAAACTTTTTCCTGCTCTTAGCCTCCATTGTTCCTCAGAATTCATTCTTCCATTTTGGGGAACATGAACTCGGCATATCTGACATCTAGAATGGTGGGAGTTATACTTATTTCCCCTATATCAATGTCACTGTTTTCCATGTGTTTTTGCTTCTTTTTTTCTTAACAATCTTGTGAGAAGTTAATCAATTTAATTAGTCTGAACAAAGAATCAACTTCTGTAGTCCATTATCTATTTGATTGATTTGGGCCCTTTTTTTATTGTTTCCTTTCCTCTACTGACTTCAGATTTACTCTGCTCTTCTACTTTTACTTCCTTAACCTGAAAATGTGGATATGATATTATACATTTCTTCTTAATTAGAACATAGCTAATTAAAAATTACAATTTTCCCTCTAACGACTGTTTTAACTATATGCTATATATCTCATTATTCAATTGGAAATATTTCTAAATTTCTTATTCATTTATTGTAGGATGTATATATTATTTCATAGTTGCTGTTTAATCCTCAAAAACTTAGAAATTTTTGTGCTACCTTGTTGTCCATTTCTAATGCTCACTGAAGAGAGCACAGTCTATGACAAAATATCCAGGATAATCAGTTTACAAAGGGAAAAGGTTCCTACTGGCTTACGTCTGCGAGGCTCCAGTCCATGGTCGGGTGAGCCTGTGGTCAGCCTGTGCTGCGTGGCCGTGGTGGGGAGAGTGTGACAGAGCAAAGAGGGAGGAGGAAGCTGAGGTTCTCCACTCTGCTTTGGACAACCCCCCACCAAAGACCTCAAAACCTTGCCTCTCAAAGGCTCTGCCACCTACCAATGGCACCACTCTGGGGCCAAACTTTAGCCTAGTCTTTGGGGTCCACTCGGCGTCCAAACTGTAGCAGTGCTTAAGGGGACACTAAGAGAAAAGTAAAGGAAATATACTATGAAAAGGGTGCACACCTTCCGGTGTTAGTGTGGTGGACTGGGCCATCATGAGATGGCACTGAGCTGAGGTGGGGCTCACTCAAGCTTTGATTTGACTCAGTCGTTTGAGGCAGGCTGAGAAGCTTCCCTGCAGCGTAGCAAGAGGCTCCGAAATCTGTGTGCCTTGTGGCCCAACTGCTAACTTTTTGAACCGCGGGGTAGACCACTCAATTTAAAGCCTGGCTGCTGGCTTTTAGATATTTGGGGAGGATTCTTTACTCTGCAGTCCAGACTCCTGGCCTTTGGGAGCTCTCCCTGCACCCTGACTCCCGGCCTCTGGCCATGGACAGCAGAGGCACTGTGCTCAGTGAGTGACCAGAGTGCCTCGAGCCATCAGCTTGGGGCTCTTCCTGCTAGGAGCTGCAGCGACTCTGCAGGGAGCTCTCTATCAGCTTCCCTGTCCTGTCCCTGTCCTGTTCCCTGCCAGGAGCCGGAGGCCCTCAGAGGGGCTCTCCTCTGGTAACCACAGGCCTTGCTTGTGTCTCCCTGGTGAAATTCTCAGCTCTCTACATTCACCTCAGCCTTCTGCCCTCTGCCTCCCCACTCTGGGAGCCCACAGAGAGGCCCAGTGAGCAGTGCAGACTACGCTCTTGGGTTCCCCATTCCCAGCCGCCCACAGTGGGCTCTTCTTCCGGGTATTGATCGTAGCTTCATTCCCCACTCCTGAAAGCAACTGTGGGATTCATCTCTTAGGAGTGGCTTATCGCTTTATGAATTTTAATTTTGTGTTTTGTTCTGTTTGCAGCCTCTTTGCTGCTCTCTGGTGGGCTTTTAGAAACTATGATTTTTTTAATAGGTGTTCCAGCTAGCGCGTGAAGTTATAATGGGAGCAATGTTCTCTTAGGAGCTTCTACCTGCTAAGTGGGGGCAGAACACCTGCAGGTTTTTAAAATCAGTGTTATGTTCAAGACATTGTATTTGCAAAAACTGTTTGTAGGAATCATTGAGGGCTAGGATGATGTCATGTTTTTCCAGCAAAAGTTGTTATTTGCTTCTTCCAAGACTGGTAAGCCTAGAGTGCTAGCAGTCTGGGGTAACTAATCCTCTTTCAGCAACTGGGGGTTTTCTGGGTCCCCTAGATGACTTGAAGTGGAGTTACCGTGTGTAAAGACTAGAGGGCTTGCTTCCAGACATAGCCCTTTAGGATGTCAGCCCAAAGCACATCTGTACGTGTGGGAGGGCCGTTCTCCACGCTCCTGTCTTGGAGGTTCTAGATTCCAGCTGTAGCTCACTGGCCCCATGGGGCAATCAGAAGGAATGCTCAGCCATGCTGCTGCCTTTCTTGATGGGGAAATATTGCTAGGGCAGAAGGGGCCTGCGCGCCCAGCTCACATGTCAGCGTACCTGCTCTCTTCTAGTTCTCGGCCCCGCGTCTTTACTACTTACTCTGTTAGTTCTTTTGTGCCTCCAAACAAGTTCTGTTGGATCTTTTGTTCAGCTCATCTCATCATCTTTAGTGGGAGAGTTGGTCTGAATCACCTGATTTCCTATATGAGAACTACCATCTTTAGTTTACTCTTTGTTTACCCAGACTTTAAAAAGCCCGGAGAGGTATTCTAAATTTCTCTTCTCTCATGCCATTTATGGTTTGGACAACTTTTCAAATATATCTCACACTATATGTTTCACATTATGTATTTTGATCCAATGTGATTTAATGTCTTAATGTATCTATTATATATATATATATATATATGGTGGATATTTTTATGCCTTCTATTTTGCAGCCATTACTATTTGCCTTAAATTCTACCCTCTGTATTTTTCTTTGACATTTTATTTACTTTGTATATTTTTGCCTATCTTCTTTTGTAACCATTCAAAAATAGTTTCTGTCAGGCACTGTGGTGTTCATCTGTAGTCCCAGCTACTCCAGAGGCTGAGGCGGGAGAATTACTCAATCTCAGGTGCTTAAGGGCAGCCTGGAAGACATACAAAAATCCTATCTTCAATTTTTATTTTTTGCTTTGAGAATGTCTTTAAAAAATTCACATTTACTATCATTGTTAGTATGATTTAGCTACTATGACCTTATTTTGTTCATTATTTTCTTTTAAAATTGTTTCATTATATTTTATTAGTGAATGTTAATATTACATGATGGAAAACAATATTGCATGATGGTGGGCTTCAATTTGAGAAGTTGGTACATATGTTAACATATCATAATCAATTTTGATTTTATTATTCCCTTCTCTAATCTTTCCCTTCCTATGAATCTTGATTCCCATCTCTCAAAGTCTGCCTTCTAGTTCCTTACCCCTTGTCCTTTATTTTATTTTTGTTTATTGATTTATTTTATGTTTTTCATGTAAGAGAAAACATGGAATATTTAACTTTCTTAGTCTGTCTAATTTCAGTTAACATGGTAATTTCTAGATCCAACCATTTTCCTTCAAATGATGTGGTTTTATTCTTCCTTATGGTTGAGTAATATCCCACTGCAGACAGATACTACATTGTCTTTATTCATTTATCTGTTGATGGACACCTAGGCTATTTCCACAGCTTAGCTATTGTGAACTGCACAGCTATAAACCTGGATATGCATGTAGCACTGAAGTATACCATTCTTAATTTGGGGGAAAATATGCCTGAAAGTAATCTAAGTGGATCAAATGGTATTTCTATGTTTTGTTGTTTGAGAAGTCTCCACACCAATTTCTACAGATGTGGCACTAGCTTACGTTCCCACCAACAGTGTAGGTGCATTCCTTCCCACTCCCTCCAATCCCATCCCCTTCATCTTCACCAACATTTATTCTTTGTAGTTTGTTTTTGTTTCTGTTTCTGTTTTTGTTTTTTGAGACAGAGTCTTACTATGTAGTTCAAGTGGACCTTGAACTCACTATGTACCCAACCCTGGCCTTGAACTTGTGATCCTCCTGTCTCAGCCTTCTTATGTCCTCCTAAATTTGTTTCTTCAGAGTTCTGTCATTTTCATTATAGAGGTCTTTCACCTCCTTGGTTAGGTTGATTTCTAGGTATTTTTTATTAAACTATTGTGAATGGAAGGTTTTTTTTCTTAATTTTTCTGTGGGTTCATTATCGGTGTACAGAAATGTGATTGATTTTCGTGTATTGATTTTGTATCCTGCCACTTTGCTGAATTTGTTTATCAGATCTAAAAGTCTTTTGGTGAAGTTTTCATAGTCTTCTATGTAAAGAATCATATGATCTGCAAATAGGGATAATTTGATTTTTTTCCTTTCCTATTCCTATCCCTTTCATTTCTTTCTCTTGCCTAACAGCGCTGGCTAAATTTTCAATTGCTATATTGAACAAGAGTGGCAAGAGTGAACCCCTGGTCTTGTTTCTGACATTAGAGAGAATTATTTCGGTTTTTCCTGACTATGATGTTGGCCATGGGTTTACCACACATGACTTTTAACAGTTTGAGGCAAAGTTGTCCATTGCCTATTTTCATCAAAGTTTTATCACAAAGTGGTGTTGAACTTTATAAAAGTTTTTGAAGTATCTGTTGAGATGATCATGTGATTTTTACCTTTGATTCTATTTATGTGGCATGTAAATTTACTGGTTTATATACGTTGAACCATTCTTGAATTCCTGGAATAAAACCGACTTGGTTATGGCATATGATCTTTTTAAAGTGATGTTGAATCCGGTTTGTGAGGGTCATATTGTGAACTTTTGCATCTGTGCTCATCCAGGATATCGATCTGCAGTTTTTCTTTTGTGTTGAACCTTATCTGGCTTCTGCACAGAATGATGCTGGGTTCGTAGAATGAATTTTAAAGGATATCTTCCCTTTCTACTGTACAGAAAAGTTTGAGGAGAACTGGTTAGTTCTTCTCTGAGGAAGGCACAGCTGGCACTGCAGACAATGACATCAGTGCCCAGCTGTCCCCAGCCACACCTCTTCCTCAGAAAGTTCTGTGCATTTCTCAGAATGGCTCGGTCCCCAAGGCTGCACTGGAGCAGGCCCAGGTTGGGGAGCACTTCGCTTCTCCTTCTAGCTTTCCTTTGCTCTGTGTTCCTCCTGTCCGCCCTCCCCCTCTGGTTGTCTCGCAGGGGTTGGGGTCTGTACCATCACGTGGAGCTGCTCACTGAGCTACCCCGGTGGTGCCTGGGGAATCTGTGGGCGCTGCTTCCTCTATGGCATTGTGATCCAGGATCTGATCCCATTTTCTTACAGCACCAGAAGGAAAATCTCATCTAATATACAGTTACTGCTTATAGTCTCCACCCTTGTCCAACTTCCCATCAGTCTATGAACTCCTTGATATTCTTTATCCTCCTCATAGATTCCTTTTTTATTTTTAGGTTTGCCAAGTTCATTTCTACTGACTACCATTGCACTAACGATGAAAACACGTATTTCTGAGGCTACCGTGTGTGGCTCAGCAGTGCAGTACTTGCCTAGCAGGCACAAGGCCTGGGGTTTCATCCGAACAGTGTTTTCAGTCTGGGCAGCCTTGGTAAAAATGAGAACTTCCCCCTTATATAATCTGACAGCCTTCATCTCATGACTGGTAGTATTTGAATGCAGGCGGGCATGGAAGTCAAAGTACTTCATTTATTTAAGCTCAGATTTTTTTGGGGTTTTGGGGTTGTTGTTGCTGTTTAGTCAGGGTCTCGTTATATAATACAGGCTGACCATGAGCTCACTGTGTAGCTCAGGCTGGGCTTGAACTAGCAGCAACCCTCCTGCCTCAGCCTCCTGAGTGCTGGGATTACAGGCATGCACTGCCATGCCCAGCTTGGCTCAGGTTTCTAAATTATTGTTCAGGAACTCAGCAGCAGCTCAAACAGGTTGAAATGAGCAATCTTTCATTAGGGTCTACACAGTTGTCTGACCTTTCCACATCAGAAGGTCCCATTTCCACCCCCAGATTAGCTATAACACCATTTTCTCCCTCATTATTTGCTGTATTAGCTGTCCTTGTTCTTTCCCTCTCTAGTTATTTAAAAAATTTCTTAATCAATTTTTATTCTATTAGTGGATGAACCTTTTTCTTTTAAATTTTTTTAGCTTAAATGTACTAACATCGAGAATAAAATTATGGCTATTGACATCTAAGACAAAAATTTTAGTACATTCTCCTTTGCTACTTCTTAGTTTTTTACTAATAAATTTTGATACAAAACCCACTGATAATTGTGAAATATGTATTGTTCATAATTTTAAGAATAATTTTTATCATTTTTATTGAGCATAATGCTATATTAACCACAATTAGTTAGCTTAGAGCATTTTATTGGTTTAATTGTTCTTTGCTTTTTCTTTTACACTTCTTTCTTTCTCGGGAGTTATTTTCATTCATTTCCCAGCTGGCAAGAATATTCCCTCAAGTAAAATTTTTCAGAAAGGTTTTCGAGAGGAGCTTTCTCCTCCCTGGTGGTACTAAGCCTCTGTGCCAGTTGGTAGGGCTGGGGATACAGCTTGGCGGCACAGTACCTGGCAAGCACAAGGTCCTGAGTTCAGTTCCCAGTACCAAAAAAACAAAAAAAAAAAAAACAAAATAAAAAACAACCGAGTTCCTCTCCTAGTACCAGTTGATAATCCATTGCCTTTCAGTTCTAAATCCACCCTTTGTAGAGCATTTCTCCCTTGGCCCCGGGGCACGATGCTAAACGTTGTCAGTAGAGGGCGCTAGTCCAAGGCAGCCATTGTGCTTTCCTTACTATTTGCTCCCTAAAGAACCCCTCTCACGTGTTTTGGGGCACTCCCGCAAGCATCTGCTCAGTTCTGTGGCTGTACCACTGGTTCCCCAGGCTGTGTTCGGCTGCAATGCTTGGGTGAATTCCTAGTGAAGGGCAGGGGTGACCCAGCCAGTTTCCTGGAGATCCCAGCATGAGGTGCGCTGGGAGGCAGCTCCCTAGCCTGGGCCCTCAGTGGCTTTGCTATGGGTTCAACAGCATCCTCCACAAGTGGCTTCCTAGGGAGTTTTGTGGGCAGCCCCAGCCCCACCCTGTGGCTCTCTGCCCACCAGTCTTGGCTCTTGACCATGGACTATTCTGTCTAGGGACAGCCCAGAGACCCTCTCTCCCACCAGTGCACTGTCTTCTCCACCCAGGACTCAACCCCAGGCTTACGGAGTGCATTCAAGCCCATTCCTTCTTTTCAAACTGCTCACCCCTAAGAGACCCTTTACCACTCTCATTTATTTCCACTGCACAGTTGAGTCTGTGCACAACCCCCAGTTCAAATGTGAGCTGTGGGGAATTTCTTGGCCTCTTTGCTCCAAACAGAAAGAACCAATGGATTCTTTATGCCATTAACACCTCGGAGAATTGCACTGGTTTCTATACTCTGTGCAGAACAGGGCTCCTGCAGAATTAGTGCTTTCTGGAAGATACTCTGTGAAGTGCGGTCACTGCAGACCATGTAACAGGGCACTCAAATAGCCCCAGTGTTCCTAAAACCGTGTCTCCATCCAACTTCCACCCACATCAGTGGATCACTGTTCTTCTGCACTTTGTGGCTAGGGTCTCTCTTTCTCCCCTCCTCCCACCTTCTGAGGGTCTTGTCTGAGCCGCACCCTAACTACACAGACTCCCTAGGAAAACCACTTCTACTTCCAATTCCCGAGCTTCCTGCCAGCCTCACTTAAGGGAAGTCTCCTGACCAGTTTAACTCAGTGTTTTGTTTTGTTTTGTTTTGTTTTTTCTTGTTCTAACCATTCTTACTACCTGTGCACTTAAGGCACTTTCTTACCTCTGCTCTGACATATACCTATCTTCCCTGCCAACCTCAGTTGAAACCTGGTCCACATCAGCAAAAAACAACAAAACGAAAACCAGATTTGCATGTACATGGTGCCCTCTGCTGGTAAAGAAGGAGTATGTGATGCCTGAAATGAGCTGTATAAGGATCAAAGCAGAGGAAAAAAGAAAACTCCCGCAGAAACAGTCTCTTCTCTGTGCTCGCGCCATTCCGGGAACTTAGCGTATAAAATTCAACCCAGCGACAAACGCACTAGATTTCCACTTCCTATTCTTATGTTAAAAGTTTCATGAATAATTACAGTCTCTAACATTTATTGGCTACTCACGCCATGGCAGGTGATTTCTTTATCACGACTCTATTATTTAAGCTAGCGGTGTAGCTCAGTGATGGAGCTTTTGCTTGGTATGTGCAAATTTCTGGGTTCCTTCTCTGGGATGTGATACAAGGTGTGATGCAGTGAAAGTTTAATTTTTTATTTTATTACTACAAATGACACATTGCCATTAACCCCCCTCAAAATACTTCTCTTTGCTTCAAACACAGTTATCCCACCATTCCTGCACTTCCGAAGTGGTTCTGGGCGTCCTCTTTCCTGAGTGTCTTTAGTTGCGCTGTCGTGACTACCTCAGTGTCTTGTATCCATTCAAAACGTTTACTTTTCAGTCATTTTGAGTTTAAAAAAAAGCCAGAAGCTGCGCAGTGCCAGATCTGGTGAGCAAGGTGAATGAGGACACCCTGTAATGCTTTTAGGGATGGGCCTTTCCGCTGGAAGACACTCATCAGCGGCATTGCCTGTATTTTTTTATCACAGCTCATAAAGACACTCATGAAACGAGCCTTTCAGAACTGCTTCAGAAAGTGGCAAGAGTGTTGGGATAAGTTTGTTCAAAGTGCCGGGGAGTAGTCTGACGGGGATTAATGGCAATGTCTTTTATATAATAAATTTTTTAAAATTCCAGCATGCACTGCCTATTTCAATTATTATTTAATTCTTACAGTAACTTTGTGAATACTTGGGTTCATGCCCTAAAAGAGGGACCTGAGGCAGATTTGAGGTCTTGAGCTCTACTGAGGAAGAATCCTCACAAGAAAGACCAGGAAACGGGATTGGGGGGGAGTGATAGCCAACGGTGACAGGCGATGGTCTCTGCTGCTGCTGAGTGTCAACAGGGGCTCACGTGCTGCCCTCAGAGGTGACTTTTGGACCCACCTGATTCCCTCAGGCTTCACTTAGTGAGGCCGGACAGGGGCTTACCTGGTGGCATGTGCCTGCCTGATGGAGCGGTCTGCCAGGCACCAACAGTGGCAAACACAACCTGCTAATATGAGGAGGATGAAACACAGCGATGTCTGAAAAGCCATCTAAGAACATGGACTGAGAGGGGAAATGCCAGCAGAAATGTTCAGCAGCAGCCTCCCCACTAAAGAAAAACAGAAAAGAAAAAACGGGAAGCTGTTCCTCCTCCGGCCCATCCTCCACATCATCTCCTGATGAGCAGAGTGTGGGATCACAATTTCAAACTCTGACAAGGTGATTACCCTGGAGGGGGAGGCAGAGAAGTGAGAGAACACTGAGGAAGGTCGTGGTAGCTTTAGCTGCCGGTTCCTTTGCTTTGACCTTGGCACTGTTGATTCTATTCTTTTTGGATTTTTATGTTGAGACCGGGTCTCAGTAGTTCATTAAGTTTCCCAGGTTGAACTCAAACTTGTGATCCTCCTACCTCAGCCTCGTAGAGTGCTGGGATTACAGATGAGTGCCATCACGCCTGCTTCCAGCTCCATCTTTGTTGTGTCAACCTTTTCCATGATCAGGTCTATTTGTCAATTTCAATTTCATGTCCAGGGCCACCTTCTGTAGACTGATTCCCTAGGATGCTGGGCTCTCTTCTATTTCACCCTTTCCGGAACCAGGCATCAAAGGTTGGATGTTTTCACCCCTGGCTGCTTCTGTGGCTGACTGTGAGTCTAACCATTTGCTACCCAGCCTGGCTGCTTGGATATTACATTGCTGGTGAGTCGTCACTGCCATCTCCCCATATAGTTTTGCTGACCTCCCCAGACTCAAAGTCCTTTCCTCCATGACATAGACAGACGCAAAGGCCCCAGCACTCGAGTTCTAGGAAAGTCTTCTCAGATTCTCTCTTGTCTTTACTTTTCTGGCCCTTGCCTTCTTCCGGGCAGTGAAGTGCTTTCCCTTTCTCATCCAGCATGGTTATGGTCTTGATTCTTGCATCCTGACCCTCAATGCCAAACCCATGACTCTCTGACACTTTGCAGAGATTCATGAGTATCCTGGTGAGCCCTCAACTGAATTCCTCGATGAGACTGTCCATGATGAATCAATGTTCTATCAGAAACAGAAGTGGAAATGTGGATATTCACACAGCTCTGGTCACAACTTCTAATCATTATTTTAGAGTGTATTCCTACTACTTATTTTTTAAAAGTTTACTGTAAAATATGCAGCACGACACCAGCAGCCTCATACACATGCTCTCTACTGTATTTGCACCATGATGAAATTATCTATGATGCAATGGTTGTGACTGTCATTGAATAGTGATGACCAAAGCTTCTCGTCTGAGAGCTGATGAGGTAACACACAGAAACCTCACATTGTGGTGGGAAAGCATGACTGTAGGAGCTCCAGGTCTGATCTTCAAATCCCTTACCCCATTACTTCCTGGGCATCTCAGGAGGAGGCAGAAACAGGAGTAGCAGAAAAATCACAACAGCAGCTAT
>RJWT010048026.1:0-11211 GCA_004365215.1 Cuniculus paca | reverse complement strand
CTGATTTGAAGGCCTGTAATGCTTTCACTCTTTTGTTTTATCTGGTTTTATATTACTTTGTTTTGTTTGAGTTTATTGTCTGTAAATGTACGAACAACCATTTCGAAGAAGGCAAGAGACACTAGGGTAGCCATTGTTAATCTCCTGTTGTTATGTTTTGAAGACCTGTATTGCTTGTAGTGTTCTGTTCTGAAATGCTATGTTGTGTTTGACTCTATTCTGTTTTGTTTTGTTCTATTCTCTTTAAAATAAAAAACAAATTTCTTTTGTTTCCTTTTTTTTTTTTTTTTTGAAACGGGGTCTCATTGTGTAGTTCAGGGTGGCCTTAAACTTACAATGTAGCCCTGCTTGGCCTTGAACTAGCAGCAATCCTCCTGCCTCACTCTCCTGAGTGCTGGAATTACAGGTGTGCACCACCATATCTGGCACTTTTTGATAGTAATTGCCATAAATGTTTCGAATTATCTGAGGACATTCAAGCAGTCACAAAAACACTCACAAAGAACACTTTTGGAACTGCTTCAGAAGTGTCATAGGATAAGTGTTTTCAAAGCAAGGAGGAGGATTTTGAAGGGGGTTAATAGCAATGTGTCTTTTATTGTAATAAATGTTTTCGATTTAAATATTCACTGTATATTTTGATCACCCTTGTATGTTGTCCTTGGTTCATACCATGGCTGCCTGCACATCCACACTCCTGTTCGCTTCTGACCTTTATTCTTCTCATGTTTGTTCGTTTTTTTGTTTTTTTTTTGTGGCACCAGGGATTGAACTCACGACCTTGCGCTTGCCAGGCAGACACTTAGGCCGCTGAGCTAGATCCGTGGCCCTGGTGTTTTTGAGACAGGGTCTCACTATGCCGTTCAGGCTGGTCTTGAGCTCACTTTGTAGCCCAGGCTGGTCTTGAACTCACAACGATCCGCCTGTCTCAGCCTTCCGAGTGCTGGGATTACAGGCGTGAGCTGCCACACCTGGCTTGTTTGTTTGTTTTTTGAGACAGGATTTCATTATGTAGTTCAAACTGGCCTTGAATTCACTATGTAGGCCAGGCTGGCCTCGAACTCGCAGCAATCCTTCTGCCTCAGCCTCCTGAATGCTGGAATTGCAAGCATGAGCCACCGCTCCTGAATCTTACTGGGTATTTTTGTTTTGTTTTTTTGGTTAGCCTCATCTTTAGCCCCACCTCGAGGTCTCCTCATAATGACCCCTGATGGTGCCACCTTTGAGGTGGCCAGCCCTGTCTCAGTTCAGTGGCTCAGGCTCTGCTCCCTATCTTCTTCGGGTCCTCTGTGTGTTACCCCTCACTAGGGTCTCTCACATTGGCTTCTTTCTCCTCCTGTAGCCTTCATAAAATGCTGTCACCATGGGAGGTTTGGAGCCTGAGAATACTGTTATTTTTGCTGCCTTGCATTTGAATGCTATCTGAATGGCTGCAAGGAAAGCCCACTCCAGAGTTCTCTTCCCCCACTGCCCTGGAACAAGGCGCCATTGTCTGCGCAGCTCCACGAGGTTGAGAGCCGGGCCCCGCCCTGCTGTCGGCAGCTTTTCTCTTCCTCTGCCAGAGTTTTGGAATTTTCCTCTTGTCCTTGACGCTCCAGCCTCACCCTGTAGGGTGGAGCTCCTCGGTGTCTCTTTCATAATGCTCCCTGACCCCTCACCTCCGGAGAATTGAGTTCCCAGCTCCCCGGGGTCCACGTGTCCTCACCTCAGGGGACCCCCGCTCCCCTTGGAAACGGCTGGGTCAAACCTCCATCCTCTGCCACAATCAGCTTTCCTTTTGTATTTCGGGTCTCTCTTTTCTTGGGCTGTGGTCTGATTTCCAGGCTGGGGACTGCCCTGCGCCCTTCCCAGCTGCATCTCGCACTATACATACACCAGTTCTCTTACATCATATTCTTGATAATTTCTGTTTTTTCTTAAATTATACTTACTAAAGTTTATTTTACATTTGTCTCAATATCTTGGCTTCAGGAGTATATGTCATTTACTGTCATCTGTCTCAGGCGATGGTTCCACTTGGCTCTCTTCATCATGTCCCTCACTAGCAGTATGCCTCCCAGGCCTAAGGGTGCCTGCGTTTGAGGACACCCCAGGGCGACAGGAGGACATTGTCTGCTGTGGGTATGCTATTGGACAGGTGCATGCTGGGAAAGGCGGGCATCATGCAGCCCTGGGTTTAAGAGGAAAGAAAGGGGTTTTAGGAGAGGCTGTAGTTACCACTGCTGGACACCAGCTGGGCCTGTGTGGTTAGGATCTTCCTTGTCAATGACGATGACCTTGTAGTGAAGGGGGTGGCTAGGACTGTCCTGAGCCAGGCCAGGGAGCAGTGACCACAGGGCCCAGAGATGGACTCTCTCTGTGTCCACCTGCTTGCCAGGATCTTAGGAGGTAGCTGTCAGAATCCACACTCCCCTCCTGCTCATGGGGTCCCTCCAGGAATGGCTTGGCTGAGAGATGGCTGTGCTGGCAGGAAGGGCTAGCTTAGGTGTCCTGGGCACCATCCCTACAGTGCTGGCAGGGTGACAGAGCCTGATCCAGGCTTCGTGGGGTGGAGACTCAAGATATTACTGGAAAGGATGGAGCAGTTTATGGGGGGAGACCTCAAGGTGGGCTAAGCTCAGGTAGGCAGAAGGGCTCAGGTGACAGGACCAGGAGGCAGCAGGACTGTCAGAGCCACAGGGCTGCTAGAGGGGTCTTGGGTTAGGGAAACTGAGACTCGGCCCAGCTAGCCACTGTGCTGAGGTGTGTGGGGTCTTCCAATGACAGAGGTCCTAGGGACATCTTCCAAGGGCTCAGCCTAACTACCTCACTAGTGTGCCCAGGGCAGAGCTACCCAGGCCTCAGGCAACTTAGATGCAGCTGTCTCCTGAATCCTGTGGTTAGGACAGGTGTGTGACTGCTGTCAGAGGCACTGGACCACTGGTACAATACCAGCTGGGGTTACCGCTCCAAGTATAGAAGCCGGGCAGGAAAACACAAAAACACATTCTGCACAGGCCTAGAGACCATGGCCAATTACAAAATCCAAGAGTCAGCAGGGCGGGTTCCTTCTGAGGAAGAATCTGTTTTTGGTATCTCTCCAGCTTCTGGTGGCTGCAGGTCATACTCAGTGTTCCTCGGCTTGTAGATCTGTCACCCAATGTCTGCCTTCGCTGTCTTCATCTTCACATGGCATTATTTTTCAAAAGACAAAGAAATATTGGACTAAGGCCCACCCTATACCAGTGTGACCTGTACATCATCCTGTTTCCAAGTAAGGTCACACTGTGAGGTACAGGGAGTCAGGACTTCAGCGTATCTTGGGGAAGGACACAATTGAACCATTTGTCACCTGATCCTATAGTGGGCCCAGTGGGTTTATGAGCCAGATGGGTCTATGGCTGCAGTCCCAAAATGGGGACAATGATGATTATGCCACTGCTGAGAAAGTGAGGTATGTGGGGCTAGGGTCACCTGTGACAAGTGCACGGCAAGCAATGGTCATGGAGAGTGGCCAGAAACAGTCAGAGGCTTCGTCAGGCATATCCATATGCACCTGGTACACCCAGGTACACTCCAGGTCACCCAGGTGAGGACTCCTGGACATGCTGCAAACACAGTATGGATGCACAGGCCTTTTTTCCTCCTCCTCCTCCTCCTCCTCTTCCTCCTCTTGTTAATTTTTGAGACAGACTCTCACTATGTGGTTCAGACTGGCCTTGAACTCACTATGGAGGCCTAGCTGGCCTCGAACCCAAGCCAATTCTCCTGCCTCAGCCTCACAAGTGCTGTGATTACAGGCATCCACCACCATGCCCCGAATCAGGCCTTTTATTCTCTCCCTTCCAATGCATAGAAAATGGCAGAAACTGGACCAGCATTATGCTCTTTCCTTCAGATGAGCCCTGAGTGCTCTAGTGTATGTTTGCATGTTGGAGCCCAGAGCAAAGGCCCACAAAGCATAGAGCAGGAGCTGTTCCAGAGACTTCTCTGCCACTGAACATGCAGCTCCCTTTGCCCAAGGCAGACCTGGGTGTTGTGTCACCCAAAGAGTCACACATGTGTATCCTTTTTGCTGGGAATCAGATGTAACTAAGAGACTCTCAGGATGAGGCCACCTTGCTTTACTCAAGTGGCAGGCGCCATTGTGCAGAATTTAGGATGGTGAGAAGAGCGGACAGCCAAGCAGAGATCAGAGCCATCGAAAGCCAGAAAAGGCAAAGAAGAGTCTGGCTCAGAGACGCTGGCAGGAATGCCATCTGCAGACACCTTAACTTTGGATTTCTGGCCTCCAGAACCATGAGAGAATGTGTTCCTCTTATTTTAGGCATGAAAGTTGTTATGGTGGTTACAAAGAAATTAAAATATAATCCTCTTCACAGAAAAAGGAGCTTGGTATGGGATGGTTCCAAAGTGGAGAAGACCTAGAGACCCCAAGACCCCCAGTGGTCTTTGTGAGGCCTCCCCTCTCCACCGCTGCCAGCACTTGGAGGTGTGGATGAGCTGTGGCTTCCTACTAGCTCCAGCGATCTCTGTTTGGATCATTTCTAAATTCTTGCCCTTGCCAGCCTGGCTGAGTTAAATAATGGAGTCTTTACTAAGAGTTCAGGTGTCTGTGAGGAATTCCCAGAATCAGCTCAGATCTGAATATCAAGTTGGTGGATGCACTTGTGATTTTCATCAATCCTGCCAATTTGTCCCTTGAGGGGTTGTCCCATCTTTCACAGCTAGAAGGAGGCTCCCTTTTGGTTCTTGCCTTTCCTCTTCTTCCTGTCTGATGTGTGGAGCCCCAGCTGCCTTCTGACAACCATGAGGACCAAAGCTAAGGCCAAGAATGGTAAATCAGAAACAGATGGGATCTGCACCTCAGATGACTGATGAGCAGCATACCAGCCTCAGATGACTACTATAGACTCAATTTAGGGGAGAGAGTAAGACTTACTGAACATAGACCTGGGAAGCCAGGCCAGGGGCTCATCTCTGGAGGTGTCCCATTCTCAGCTCTCAGGCTAAGTCCTTTGAACAGTACTCAGGTGAGCAGCTCTGCCCACGGCTGGGATGTGGAGATCCACATGGAGCCTTGATCACCCCCAAGTGACCAGTCCTCCGGGGACCCTGCTCCTAAACCATGGTCGAGGTGAATCATGGGGTCAGGGCAGCAGGTATAGGTGTCCCAACATGCCCATCATACACTGTGAGCTATCAATCCACTGGCTAACAAGTGGGGCCGGTAGCAGTGCTCCACCACACAGAGACAGCTGCACGGCAGATTCAGGGGATCCCTAAGAGCCTGTTTTGGGAGTAGGCAGCCATATCCCATGCATACCCCCTTCTCCTGCCACCTTCCTCACCCACCAGCCCTGGAAACCCTCAGGTGATGATGGATATGTGAGTCTAAGTTTGCAGAGGTCCAAATGGGGAGAGACATCCCAGTAATCCCACCAGTGATGACTAAGGAAGGGCTCCCAGATGGTAGTCTTTGAAGTCATGCTTCCACTGGCTACAATCCCTGAGGAGGGACCACAGCCAGCTGCTGGTGCCCAGGAAGATGATTAGAGATGCAGAGAAGGCAAAGACAAGGCTGGGCATGGTGGCACACGCTTGTAATCCCAGCACTCAGGAGGCTGAGGCAGGAGGATCACTTCGAGTTGGAGGTCAGCCTGGGCTACATAGTGAGTTCAAGGCCAGCCTGAGCTACACAGTGAGACCCTATTTAAACAAACAAACAAACAAAAATGGAAAAGAAAAGAAGACTGGATGGTGTGCAGGGAGGCTGGGGGCACAGGGACCACAGGAATGGATACAAATGTCAGGAAAACCCTATGCTGAGGAGGCAACAAAGGTCTGGAGACAATGACACATTTGGATGTCAAGCTATTTGTTACCCAAGATCTGCTCACTGAGGTCATGAGCCAGGTAGCTATGGACTGAAGCTCTGCCTGGGCACAAGGGCTGGTCAGCTGTGGCCACTTCTGGCTGCTCCATCTACTGTTGGCAAAAACCAACCATGCACCTGAAACAGTGCTGTGCCTGGGTAAACAGACCACCTGCCTTGGGGACCCAGCTCCCTTCCTGCAGGGCTCCAGGCCTGGGAGCTGCCCCTCTACTGCAGTGAGTTTCCAAGGGCCGGAGCCCACCATGGTGAGGCCCCTGCTGAGATGACCTCTCCAAGCCTGCGGTGCTCAGGGGTCCACATGGCCACAGCCCCGCCCACACTGATCTGTTCTAGTGTGGACGACCATCCCAAATCTAGAATCCCCAGTTCATGACGTCATGCTGACAGGATTGGCTAGACCTGAATTTCTGCTGGCTTTGCTTATTTTGGGACCCCAAGATCACTCTTCATCCCACTCAAGTTTGCCCTGACTTGTGAAAATGGAGCAGGTCCCCCAGGAGGATGGCATGAGAGTGCTTGGATAAGGGGCAGTTCAGCACCCATCAGTAACTGTCAGTCTGGAAAGGAAGGTTTCAGAGCCCCTGTCCCTTTGGGAGCCCTCAACAATTTGCTGCCAGAAATCGGCTGGTAGTGTGGTGGGGCCCCATAGGCCCAGGTCCCTCATGATTCTGCCCATGTCTGGCCATGAGTTTAGAGACTTGCATTGGTTGCTTGCCTCTGGTGCACAGTTTGGGGCCCTAATTATAAGCAGCAGAAATCAAAGCAAAGACAGTTTGCTGGGAGGATAATGAGAATCTTCTGAATTGTTAGGGGCAAGGGGACAAATATGGGGATGTGGGACCAGAGGATTCCAAGAGATCTGAGCAAGGAGTGCAGCAGTGAGGGGAGCAGGAGTGGTGTCTGGAACCCCCCTTGTGTCACCTTCAGATGATCATAGCTGTGGACAGCTTTGTGCTGACCCATTCCAGCCTCCAAAGTTAGTGTTTTGGCCTGGATTTGGGTCCATTCTAATGACTTCATCTTAACTTGATGACATCCAGAAGACCCCGTTTCCAAGTAAGAGCACACTTACAATACTTGGAATTAGGACTTGAAAAAAAACAGCCTTTAGGGGGACAGAATTCAACCTGTAACCTCAGCCATCATAACCAGAGCTGTGACAGTTAATCTGATTTTCTTAGAATTTCGTGGAGACAGACTGGTGGACTTCATCATCAGTGCAGCCCTGCAGAGCTGAGGCTTCCCATGCTGCGAACCCAGAGCAGCCTCTCTGCTTTTCCTTTTAAACCCAGTGTGCATTGGATTTCTGGCAATGGCCAAAGCTCAGGTTCTGCCCATTCCAAAGCACCTCGGAACTGCCGTGCGGCTGCTTCAACCACTCTGGCTCTGGGAGGGTAAGAGCTGAGCCAAGGACTGGGGCTAGGGCTAGGGTTTGGGCTAAGTCTAGGGTTAGGGATTAGGTTTAGGGCTTGGGGTGTTCAGGTTATGGTTAGTATTTGGGTTAGAGTTAGGGCTAGTGTTAGGGTTAGGTCTAGAGTTAGGGGCCACAGTTCAGGTTCAGGTTAGTGTTGAGGTTTAGATTTTTTAAACAGGGTCTCACTATGTAATTCAGGTTGTCCTTTAACTCTCAGCGATCCTCCCTCCTCAACCTCCCAAGTGCTGGGATTACAGGCTTGTGCCACCACACCCAGTTTGGGGTTTAGATTTTGGTTAGGGGTTGGGTTAGGGTTAAAGTTACAAGGTTAGGCCTAAGTTTATATTGCAATTAGGACTACGGCTAGGGCTACGGTCACTACAGTGTTAGGGCTATGGCTAAGTGTAGGGTTTTGTATCTACGTCTAGGTCTAAGGTTAGGGTTTGGATTATGGTTGGGATTAGTTTTAGGGCTGGGACTAGGACTAGGATTAGGCTTATGTTTTGGGACTCGGGTTTATTTTAGCATCAGGGTTAGGTCTGTGACTAGTGTTAGGGCTAGAGTAAGGATTTGGGTTAGAATTAGCAATAGGGTTCTTTTTTTTTTTTTTTTTTTGCGGCACCGGGGATTGAACCCATGACCTCGTGCTTGCCAGGCAGGCGCTTAGGCCACTGAACTAGATCCCCGGCCCTTGTCTTTTTGAGACAGGGTCTCACTATGCCATTCAGGCTGGCCTTGAGCTCACTTTGTAGCCCAGGCTGGTCTTGAACTCACAACGATCTGCCTGTCTCAGCCTCCCGAGTGCTGGGATTACAGGCGTGAGCCACCACGCCCGGCTAGCATTAGGATTCTCTGTGCTATTCTATCACCAAGATACTTGCACCATATGGGTGGCAACTATGACTCTTGCCATAATTTGTTTCTATTACAGCCTTGTGTCTTGCAAAGGAAAAAACATTTGTCTTGATGTACATCCCCCTAATCCCCATCCAAGGTCTCTACCTGAATCAGTCCTCCCGGGACTCTCCCCTTTCTCTCAGGTTCTCAGCACCCCAAGGGAGAAATCTCACACATCAGAGTGCTTAGGCTGACTCAGTGGGCCCGGGAAGGGAGAGTATGGGAACTTTCCTACCTGGCCACCTCAGCACCTCAAACCTGCAGCTGCTCCTTCAATGGCAAGTAGAAACACCAAAATGACATCCAGGATTTGGAGACAGATTTATTTATGTCAACACACACAGCTCAGGACCACTCCCAAAATATCAGGCCCTGATCTCTGGTGGTCTGGGGCGTTTATGGGATAAGCAAACAGGAAGTACAGAGGCAGACTGGCTTGTCAATTGGGGATTGGTTTACACAGTGTGTATCTTAGTGACCAGCTATGCAGTACAGTGACCAGCCATTTCTAAGACACAGAAGCAACTGGATCTGCAGCAGGAACTATTACCTGGGCAACTAACAAACTGAAGTATACTGGCGGAGGGGGGTGGGTTCTGCTACACTCCCAGCTTCATGATCACACCAGTGTGCCAAAGCTATCCCATCCACACCAGCTGTGACTGGCCAAACTGGCCATTGTCAGACACCCCATGGCACGTCACCTGGGGAGAGTCACTCCAATCAGGACCGGTTTGGGCTCATTTGCAGACCTGTCCTCCTGCGTTGCTCTCTTCCATCTGGCTCTGTCTGCACCTTTCCTCCAGCCCAGCATGCATTTACATGCCCTGGTGGGGCAGGGGCTGTGGCCATCTGAGACCTGGGAGTGGTGTGTGAAGGGCACTAGGTCAGGGGCCTGTGGAGGTGGTTCTTAGGGTGCCAGCTTGCTAGTGAGGGACAGGGAGTAGGCGCTGCCAAGAGAGGCAGGGGGTGTTCAGGGAATCCACGGGTCACATGACTGTGTGCAGGAGAGCAGACCATCTTGGGCCTGTGCTTCTCCCTCCGGGTGCTGTGCTGGCTCACTTAACTTGCAGTGGCCCAAGAGCCTATGTGGAAAAGAAGCCTCAAAGCTGGCAGAGCTGTTGGGAGCCTGGGGAGTGGCCATCGGCACTCGGGGCAATGGAGCCGGTGCATCCTCAGAGTGGGTGTCACTGTTCCTGCCCAGCCAAGGGTCTTTCTGGGGTGTATTTCTATCACTGTCCAGGATGGGTGGGCTCTCCTGAGGTCCCTGGCCCAGTGGCTGTGGGAAAGTTGGTCCCACAGCTTCTCTGGGCCCTCACTAATCTGCTTCTCAGTCACAGCCTTCTAGAGGCTCAGACAGAAATCAGATTGGTCGGGTCTTGGTTGGGGAGGCAAACAGGCCTGGGGTACAGTGCAAGGGGTATTGACTCCCTCTCTGTGGATTTGAGGGAAGAGGGCCTGGGGCATTTCTCATTGAGCTCTCTACCCAGGGAAGACACTCAGAGTAGAGATGGTACCACTGGTCACGACCCTACAGAGCCGTCCTAGCATCAGGGTGTGTACATGAGGAGCTGAAGTCTGGGTATCAGGAGTGGGCAGGCTGTGCTGGGACACACTGAGGCCCACAGAGACCCACATACTCAGACACCCCCAGGGGTGGGAGCTGAGTGGACAGGACAGGGTGGGCCGTCCCAGGGTGTGAGACAGACAAGCCCTCCCGGGAGAGGCGTCCACCACCCATCCACCCACTGTGTGTCTGCAGCCTGCCCTGGCCTGTCTGCCTGCCCACCTCGCCCAACATTTTCCAATGAAAGTTCCCAGGGCAACAGCAACACCAGCTCATGACAGATGAGCCTGGGCAGGAGCACGCCTGGTAGATCACAAGCAAGGATGGGTGGGGAGGGTAGGGCTGGCTTTGGGGCTGGGACTCTCAGGGCACCACCATTAGCAGCTGAGGGGCCAGTTCACACCCCAGACAGGGACGACTCCTGGGCCAAGACCTTCATGGTGGTGGACACAGGTGGTCTCTTGCTTGTCACAGTGTCCATATCTCAGGAGAGGAATCAATGAGGGTGGGAGTAGAAGGATAAGGCATCAGGTGGGCCCACACTGGTGCTCAGAGCCCACAAAGCACTCCATGAGGCTGAAGGACTACTGCAGGGACCTAGGAGCACCCACAACTTCGGAGGGGGTGTCGCCTCCCCTTGTGCAGCAGGCCTTCAAGGAGGGGGCTTCAGGCTGGAGAAAGAGCAGGTTCATTTCTGGGCCCAGTGGGGGAAGGTGTGGCTGACCTGTCTCTCTGTCGGGAAGCCTTGGGTGGGGCAGTTGCAAGAGGGTGGAGAGGAACTGGAGGGCCACACCAGTGGGGAAGCAGACGAAGCCCAGAAGTTCCTGGGGTCTGATATGGCTGAGAAGAACTCATCCATGGTCCCCAGCTCCCACTCCCAACAGTGTGTGCAGTGTCCCTGCTTCCTCTGACCATCCCTAAGCCAGGTTTGGGGCCCATCAGGGCAGCTTTTTCCTCAGGTAGAGCTCAGTCCCATGGCAGCATTGTGGCCTGGATGGGTCTAGCGGGGAGAGAGCTACCTGAAGCCCCCCTTTACCCCTCACTGTACAAGGAACAGGGGGGAAGGGTAAGAAGCTCCAGAAGAAGCCTCTTTCCCAGCCCCTCCCCCGTAGCGTGGCTGAGGCCAGGCACAGGTTTCCCAGGAAACGAAAAGGAAAGGAAAGTGCGGAGGCCAGACTGGCTAGACTCATGGCTAGAACTGGCTGAGCAGTGCCGGAGGGAAGGCCAGGTGCAAGGACGTGGGTGAAGGTGGTGCTGGCCCCCCTTTAGCCCCTTAGCCCCACTCCATCCTGCCCAGGCCGAGGTCAGCAGCAGAGAGCCCAGAAGGTAAGTTCTGGCATGACCTGTACCTGGGGTGCAGGGTGCAAGAAGTCCTTTGGCTCTCAGGTCCTGATCTGGATCCTCCTGCCCCAACAGGGCTGTCTTCAGTGTTCTCGTCACCCTGCACCTCTTGGAGTC
>RJWT010048025.1:0-11215 GCA_004365215.1 Cuniculus paca | reverse complement strand
ATTATTTCAATTTTTTTCATCCTCTGCCCAATAACAGGCTTATAAATGTATACCTTTTGGTATGTAACTTTGCAGTGCTGTCCTGCTTTGAGTGGGATGTACTTCCTGATTCTTTGACTCTTGGCTTGACTACATGACTTGTTTTGGTCAATGGGATAGTAACAGATATGATACAGGTAAAGGCTTGGAAAGGGCTGATTATTAAAGATAATACTTTTACACATTATACCAGACTTGTACTAGTGGCTGCTGCAAACAGGCTACTAACCGAGTCTAGCCTAGATGAACTAATCCCAGGTAGGCACAGACACCTAAGGGAACCTCGTTCAATCACCTGGCTGACCCTAGGCTAGATCAGCTTAGATACACATGAGAAAAAACATTCTGCTGTCATTTAATGCTGAAAATTGTGTTGATATTGAATGCTCTGAATCCACAGAGAACTGCTCTAAAAACTGTACTTCTTTTGTATAGAACCAAATATTCATCCAAAAATTTTAACTCATTGAACAGTTTTCTTTGGGACACTTTTGAAATTATTTATTTGTTTACTTGTCATAAATCACCACATCTCTGATTTCTGAGTTTCACGAAGTCAGAAATCTCAACTCTTTCATTGTCATCTGTATCTCAAGGGCTTAGTGCAATATTTTTCATATGGTGAGTGATGAATAAATGTTTATTGATTGCATTAATTGGCTATTGTACTGCATACTGCATAAATTCAAAATTACACCCCCATTTATTTAATTTATTAGAAGGGGCAAACACCTACATATTAGAAATCAGAGGAAAAAATAATTAGCTCTAAATGGAGAAATAATGGAAGGTTTTGATAAAATTATGTCATTGGAGTCACTAATTGCTTCAGAACAAGCAGACATTTACCTGGAGAAAGAGAGCATTCTAATCAGAACAAATAGCATGAATAAAAATATGGATTATCCAAGAACCTCCAGAGTTGTCGAAGTATAATACATATGTATGGGGAAATAATGGGTAACATCCAACTGCAAAGAACCATAAACAGCATGCTATAAAATTTTCCCTTTGTCCTCTTGGAAATGGATAACTATAGATTTTTAATACTAATATTTTCTTATTTTAAAGGGAACAAAGAAAAACAATAAAACAATATTGGCAAAAACAAGACAGTAGGAAATCCACAATAGTTACTAGATTGCATGTTGTTATCCTCTAAATAGATATTCAGATGATCTGCTTTAGGTTTGCAAAGTCAATCAAACAATACAAGCATTAAATTCTTTCTTTACTTCAGTTGCTATCATCTCAGCCTGCATTTTTCCAAATCAGCCAGTTCCTTTTGGGAGGGGAAGATCTTCTCTGCCTGCCTGTGCTCCAGCTGACTCAACGGGGAGGACACTGCTTCCTGGTTCTCTCCCAGCCAGTTTGACTGCTGCTGGCCCTCAGGCAGGTGCTGCTGCTTTCTGGTTCTCTCCCAGAAGGTCCAACTATTGCTGGCACACAGGAGGGTACTGCTGTTTCCTGATTCTCTCCTGGTTGCCTGACTGCGGCTGGTGCATGGGAAGGTCTTTAATGGTAATATTGCCACAATCGTATATCTTTTACCAAGCTTCTTAGCCTAGTGGAATAACTTTTGGATTAATTACACCTTCAAAAGTAATTTCTCTAGCATTACTATCCTTCCTTAAGTCTTTCTTTTCCTAGAAGTCAAAAAAACATCATAAACTCCAGCATCCAAGTTAGATATCTAAGGTCTCCTCTCCTTCTTTTCCCTAAGCCCTCTATCCTGAATTTTCTGCATCCCACCCAAATTCCTACTACAAAGGCCACAGTGTTAAATTACATGTGATACTAACTCAAATCCCACTTTGACCATCAGCAGGAGTGGAAATAGTTGTATATGTGGCATAGCTAAGATGGAAAAGTCTTAAAGGTGGATAAGGCAATCCTGAGTATGTGCAGAAGTCATGGGATTAGGAATCTCTCCCTATTGGCATCTGTTTCCTGATCTTAGAATCCCCAGATTTGTTAGACTAAGGAAACCTAGTACACACCAAAGAACATGAAATCCAGAAATCATAAATGAAAGAGCCTCGTAAGTCATATATAGTAGAAAAGATCTGTTTTATATAATCAATACCATCATCATCAATTTACTAGGCCTTCTTTCAACATGATCCTAAACTGGGGAACATAATACAATATGTAATCACTGACTTCTAGTTTAGCAATATCTCTTTTACTTATGGACTATGTGAGAAGTCCATTTCATCCTTTTTTATTTTAAAGAGAGGAAAAAAACAATAAAAACAATGATACAGAATTTAAAACAAGATAATAGGAAACTAACAATGGTTAACATATTGCATATTGTTATCTTCAAAGGTCCATTGCATGTTATGAGGAAAAGTGCTATGAAGTGAATATAATCATTACATGCTGAAAACGGTTATTCTTTATGTAATCCATTGGCTCAGTATATCAGATAACTAGGTGGTTGTGTAGAAGTCGATTTCACTTCATCTTGTATCATTGGCAGTCAGTGAAAGATCAATGTCCACAGTATTTGGATAAGAATATGAATATGTTCACAATAATGAACTGGATGTGAGCAATTGTTTTATCTAAGCATATGTTCACAATAATGAACCCCTAATCCTAGATGTGAGAAATTGTTTTATCTATACCAAAGAAGACAATAAAGTCAAAACCAATTGAGGCATTTTGTCTATGCAAATGCAAGTCTACAAAGATATAGTCTTATTTGCAGAAAAATAAAGATAAATCCAATGAAAAGCATGATACAAAAGTGCAGCCAGAGGCAGAGGCAAAGATGGCATCCTCTGCATATTCATAGGAGACATGACATCTTTGAAAAATAACCTTATAGGAGCCACAAAGGAACTTCACTGCATTACAATGAACTTTCAATGGAATTTAGGATGACATGACTGCTACAAAACAAAACTAATAACTATAATAATAAAAGAATAATGAAAGGGACAAAAAAGAGAGGTACATGGATAATAGGGTGAAATACAAGATAGTCAATCAAGATTAACATAGGAGCTGGGCAATACACTCAGTTCAGCAACATTTAAGCTAAAGTAGGAAGCAGGCAGCATTAGAAAATAGTGACAAAAATAATATATCAGTTAAAATTAGAATTGACATGTGAAAAATCAAAACAAACTTACAAAAACAAACTGAGGTACCCAAGAACTAAAAAAAATACCAAAAATCTTTAAGTAAATAACTAAAAAATAAAGAATATGAGTATACAATCTAAGAATAATAGATGACTCTAGAATTCTTGAATACAGAAAAAATAATCAAAAATATAACTAAAGAAAATTTCCCAGAGTCAAAAAGAAATTTTTACATAACTGATCCAGCAAATTTTTATGTATGTATATACAATTAGATACAGATACATAAAGATATAGATATAGACAGATATAGATACAAATATTTTGGAAGAAAAATATAGTTATCTTAAAAGATACAAACTTTACAAAGATTAGAGGTGGAAGCAATGTGAAATGAGTATTTTGAGCCCACAGAAACTCTTTTTCATTTGAAATTCTTATCTTGTGTTATATATAATAATATAAGAGACTTCTAACTGATCACCTTTCCACCTACCTCTCTACCTCCAGTCCATCTTACACAACCTTTGCATTCTGATTCTACTATCTTACAGAAAATCTTTCAGAGGTATGTGGCTTTGTAAAATATGGTTTTAAAAAGTTAATAATAGAATCTAGATGGCATTTATACAGATGTTCATGGTAAATTTTTTTCAACTTTGTTTACACTTTTTTATAATTTAAAAAATGAAACTGCCAAACATAGGGTGCATACCTATAACCCCAACATGTGGGACACTGAGGCAAGAGGTTCACTGCAAGTTCGAGGCTAGCCTGGATTACACAGGCCACCCTGATCTATACAGTGAGAACTTGTATTCCAAAAAAATAAAAAAAAAAGAAAGAAGAAAGAAAGAAAGAAAGAAAGAAAGAAAGAAAGAAAGAAAGAAAGAAAGAAAGAATCTTTCAGATCATCCTCATTATCAATTGGACAGAATTCAAATTCTTTGCCTAGCATGAAAATCTCTTCACCATCTAATCCTAACCTGCCTCTGCAATGGTACTTCTACTGATCACTTTTACCTCATCTCCCTGGTCCAGTCCTCATGAATTCCCTGGTGTTCCTGAAGTACACTCTTTTTGTCACAACTCTTGTACCCATACTCCTCCCTTGCCTGATATTGCCCTCCCCTGCTTTACCACAGTGTGCCACTATTCATCTTCAAAGACCAGAACAAATATTACATCTCCAAGAAAAGTAGCTGATTGGTTCTCTACTCCTCCCAGAATTCTTGATTTATACTTTTCTCAGAGTACACATCACCTCGTGCTGTATTTGTTAGTATTTCTATCACCCACTGTGACTTGAGTAGGCACTTGGAGGGCAGGGGCTGGTTTCTTCAACTCTGTCTCTAACTGTGGACCAGAATTTGACACAGAACAGATGGCCGTACAGGACCCACGGTTTCTTTGGGATAGGAGAGGAATAAGGGGCGTTCCTCTTATTAGAATAATCTCGGTTGAGGTAGCACTAAAATGGATTCTTTCTGTGGCAGCTGAGTTTAAGGACAAAGATGAATACTCTGACACTTCATACAAGTTACATTCTACTATGGTATGCAGGACAGGCTACATTACTTATGAGGTCTAGTACAGAAAGAAAATTCAGAGATCCTTGTTTAAAAATTAAGAATTTCAAGATGGTGACAGCAAAGCATTAAAGTAGGTATGTAATCTTTTTAAATGTGGGTCCCTGTCCTTCTACAAGCTATAGTTTAAATTCAGTTGGTGTTCCCCAAGGGTTCTCTTATGATTAAAACCTTGGTCCATGGGGTAGTAACATTGGGAAGTACTGTGGAACCTGTAAGAGTTAGAGCCTTGTGAGTAGGAGGTCCTTAGGTCACTGGGGGTGTACACTTGTGGGACCTCAATCTTTCTTTCTCCACTCCGGGCTCAAAGCACAATCAGTCACCCTTACACACCTTGAGCATGACATGTAACCACTCACCACACTCACCAGAAGCCTGAAACTCCAAAACTGTGAAATCCTTTTCTCTTTATAAATCTAGTTGTCTCATTATTTCATTATAGTGGCACAAAAGCTGAGTAATAAACTATGTAAGTGACACTCATGAAGCCCAGCCCTAGTTCCCAAGAATATCAAGTGGACTGAGAAATCCCAAGTCTTTAACAATTCCATTGAGTGGTAGCAGTGCTTGTTTGTCCTTCAAGACACTGGCAGGGAGTGGCAACTTACCACATCCGGAAACATAAAATATAAAAATATCTCCCCCACAACTCACTTGGCTGCTTAATATGTTTTTAAAAATTGTCCTTTGTAAGCCACACTTACTTAGAACCTGTGTGCCATTACCTGTTCTGCCTGCAGAGACACAGGCTTGGTTTTGCATTTGCTAATTTCTCTATGTCATATACTCGGGTTTATGTAATGGCACACGTTACAACATGGTAAAGAGGACTCATCTCTGATCTGATCCCTTCCGTCATCTCATCCTGGATAAGGACTAGAAAGAACTGAGCACAGTGTCTATGGAGAGGATAACATACTTTCACATGAGTCACTCTTCTCAATCAAGAATATAGAACATGCTGTGTCATTCAGGTAATCCAAAGATTCTTTGTATTACTCTGGATAACTTTTAATAGTTCTGTCATGCTTAACAATTTTCATCTTTACTGTGACAATTTCGTTACATAATTTTCTATCGTATCATCTAATATTTTGTTATATAGATAAATTCTATTACTGCCTATTTATTGTATATATGACTATTTTGTTAGACTGTTCTAAGAGTTCAACAATTGATATTCTAGGAATATAAATATATGCAAATAGTCATGATTTTGTCTCTTTCTTTGCAATAGTCATGTCTCTCATTTCTGTTTGATGCCCTAGTGTATGGCCCAAAACTTTTATTTAAAAAGTTATATAAAAATATCTTGTTCTGGATTTGGATGGAAATGAGCCTAAAACTTCACTATTAAGTATAACCAAATTTATTTTTAAGTAGTTCATTTTTAGCACTTTGAAAAAAATCATACACTTAGTTTCTTAAAGAGTTGTTTTATAAAATCTGGCATAGCATGTTATTAAATTCCTTTTCACTGTTTACTAAGATTATCATATAGCTCTTGTTGTTTTATCTAGAATTATGATTTGTTTTGTTCATCAGCTTCCTTTTAACTTTTGGGGTAAAGAAAGATAATATCTTCATATTCCTAGAATAAACCATATTCATTAATGATAGATGATTCTTTTGATGTATTATTGCATTCAGTTTGCTGCCATTTTATTCCGCAGTGAGAATGTTCTATATTATTCTTTGTATTCTATTAGTATTATGCTAATGAGATCTATTTATATTATGCATTGACCATACACTTATAATATTAAGTGTAATGTTATAGAATTCTCATCTCCACATAGTTCACTTTTTTAACAGAAGCACTAATCACTGAAAATTTCCCAAAGATAAAAATGCTGCTTTAAATTTATCTTCTTAACAAAAAGGGAAAATTCCAGGGGCTTACATTTGGCTTTTTTTTTTTTAACCACTGCATCACTTTATCCAAGAGTCACACAGCCAAAATAAGCATTCTTCTAAATCCCAAGATTATATATTCAAACTATATCTCAGGAAATAGAAAAGCACCTATGGGATCAGGGACCACTCAGTCTTCTGTGAGGGAGACTTGAGGCAGAACTCTTGACCCAAGTAAATTTTCACTCTGACTAGTTGGATGCAGCAGTATTCTGGGCATCCAGGAACCAATGTAATTTCCAAGGACTTGTCTAATAATCTTGAAACAGTCTGGGTATTTTTCATCCCCCAAGGCATGGTTACCTTGTAAGGAAAGATAGGACCCTTAGGAAGAAGACTATCGGTGATGTTACTGTAGGGCTCTGCCCCAAATGTACATTGATTCCACTTTCATGGAGGCATTTCACGACTTTCCTCACATCTGGGGATTTGGCAATGATCTTTTCAGTAGCTCATGTCAGGCCATAGCTCATCAGATCGCTGTAGATTTTTTCTTTCTACAGTCATACAAGTCACGAAGAACTTCAGTGTGCTGTCTTCTTTTTTGATCCCAGTCACTAATCAAAGATCTCTGTAGATCCTGTTAATGGTGATAATCGCTAATCTTCCTTTCTCTAGCTGGTAAATGCCATGAACTTTACTTCTGACTCTTCTAATACTGATTTCACTATCAGTAAACATTGATTTATCTCACTATTGTCTTCTACCCATAAAGAAGACAAGGGGACAATTTTTTAAAATAAATAATGGAAATTTTGTATCTAAACTTCATTAAATATGAGAAAAATACAAAATAATATCCTAGTTTCTGTCAGTCAACTAAAGAGTACTACTACCATCTGCTAAATATGTCTCTATGAATTCAGAATTTCCAATAAGCATACCCATATCAAAGCTTTCAGTATATCTAAAGTTAGGATTTCCTTTCTTCAACTGAGCACTCATGCAAGCATTTTTACACATTTTTCAGTCTTGACAACATAAATTGACAAAACCCTATAGTTCTTTTGGTGTTGAAATCTTCTTTTAGGTTGTCCCTTGAGGCATGATATATGCTAACTTTTGGGTTGTTTAGAAATAAAAAAGTACAGAAGTAGAAAAGAAGAAAAATAATTTACTTTATAAAGTAATTACCTCACATGAAGAAATGATAGCTGTTATTAAGCAAAATATGATTAGCATTAGCATGCAAGAGAGAAAGGGCTTTTTGATTAACAAGGAAAGTAAGTCTTGGGGTCTCATTTTTTTTCCAATTAGTAAAATATCTTTCATGTGTTAAGACTATGCATTCAGTTGACAGTGCACCTTAGTAAATGACTTTTTGTTTGAACTAGCCAAAGCACAGACACTAAAATTTCCTGGGTTTCCATTGATTCGTTGAGCCAAGCTATCTGAAAGAGTCTTTTTCTCTTAAGTTACTCAAAGCATTCTGATAATTCATGTGTTTCTTGCCCTCTCCAAGTCTAGTTATTTTACAGTGATGGCCACTTGACCTCAAGAAGCCTCCATTGGGTACTCCATTCTAGTAGGTACAAGCAATATAATTATTTGGGTTTTATAAATGCATTCTAGTTACCACATTTCTCTGATACCTGGATTTTCACCATATTTATTCCTAATTATGAGAGATAAAGAATCCCAGTTACACATATGTGCACATGCACATGCATGCATGCTTCCCTACTTTCTGAAGATAGTTCACTTACAAACCTCTACTAGGACAATTTTGTATCCTTACAGTTCTTGGATGAAAACAAGAGAAAAAGCTCCACATGAAAACAACTGGGGTATGGTGCAACCACTCTAAAAATCAGTGTGTAGAGTCCTCAAAACACTAGGATTGGAGGTCCCATTTGACCCAGCTATTTCCCTGCTGGATATCTTTCCAGAAGAATTAAAAACATCATTTCACAGTGATATATGTGCACCCATGTTTATAGAAGCACAATTTGTAATAGCTAGATCTTGGAAATAACCCAAATGCCCATCAACTGAGGAATGGATAAAAAAAGTGGCATTTTTATACAGTGGAGTTCTACTCAACCACAAAGGACAAACTGGAGACTGTTATAGGTAAATGGATGCAACTGAAGACCATATTCATAAGTACAATAAATCATATGTTTGTAAACATCATATTGTCTCCCCGGTGTAAGAAGTTGAAAGAAATTATATATACGGTAGTTAAGATAGTTACACTACTAATTTCTCTGAGTTCATGAAAAGAAAGGTTTATGCTAATATTTTTCAAACAATTAAATGAAGACATCTTGTACTCTGAGTAACTAATTTAAAGACAACAATACGCAATATGTTAACCATTGTTACCCTCTAATTATCATGTTTTGAAATTTTTTTTTATTTTTTTCTCTTTAAAATAAAGAGAACAACTGGGAAGAAAAGTGAATTCAAATCTAGGATATAAGAAGAACACTTGAAGAAACTGGTAGAAGATTTGAATGTGCTTGAGAGGTATTCTCAAATACAACTAACAGAAGCCAATGCTGAGAAATTTAAGAATGATTGGATTAGAAAGATAGTATGTAGGTCATAAGATTAACAATAAAGCTAAAAAACCAAGTCCATAAACTAAGGGAAAATAGGTATGCAAGGATATAGCCCATGTCTTGTTATAAGCACCAACACTGACATCATTTGACTCTCATACCACCCCTTCCATTCCAGAATTCTCCAGAATATTCATTCTAAACATTGTTGCTTCTTCACCTCACTTGCTCATAAAAAACAAACTCTGGGATGATAGATTGCACAAGGCCTTTTTTTAGGGTCCGAGGAAACAATATAGCCACAGCAGCTTATATTAAAGAACAAGGGTGCCGCCTTCTATGAGTATACACACAAACTCAGAAAGGATTTCAGAGGAGTCACCCTCCTCACAACAAAAAATTTCTTCCTACATGAAGAATTCCTTTATTTGCTGTGTTATAGAAAATAATTTATGTAATTGATCTTTTAAATTCTGAAATAAGTCATCACAAAAACCATCTGGCTCCAGGGCGTTTTACCAGTAATTTGGTGGCATGTTACACTTTGTATCTAAAATGTCTCCCCAGAAATCTTATGTGTTCTGATGTGGGGATTTTAGAGGTGACTGGATGGTGGGACCACAGTCTTCATCAGTGGATTAACCCATTGATAAGATTATTGATAAATGTGCTTTTAGGAGGTGGGTCCTGGTGAAAAGGAGGATCACTGGGGTCATGACCAGGAAGAGTACATTCTTGTCCCCAGCTATCCTTTTTTCTCTCTGATCACTTTGGGTTAAGCAACTTTCCTCCACCAGACCCTTCTGCCATGCTATTTCTGCCTTGGAACCAGCAGACAGTGAACTGAACTCAGTGAGACCATGAGTCAAAATAAACCTCTCATCCTTTAAATCGTAAGTATAACATATTTTGCCCAGAGAGAGTAAAGCAACTAATATACAACATTATGTTTGTATTTGGTGTATGTAAGGATGAGTAAAACACAGTCATTGCCCTCAAAGAACTGATGGCCAGAATTACTTTGATTACATTTATACTCTAACACCAAGAGAATGCTTGGCACAGAATAGGCTGTCAGAAAAGCTTCCTCCTGAGAGAATAGTTTCCAAATGCAAATCCTTATTAAGAGGTTCATTTAAAATACTGTTGTGTTTGTTTGGTAGTTCTCCTGATTTAATGACTGTATTGTTAAGATTCTTCTAAAGAAATCAAATCCACAGTTAAACAACCGAATTGGTCATTAACACTGGTCAGTGCATAGGGAAATAAGGCCAGTAAATCTATGGATTACAAAGGGAATGGAGAAGCCAAGTGCAGGTGTCAATGTCTTCCTCAAAAGTGACTAATTTGAATGTAATAGGTCAAAAATTACAAAAGTTACCTTGTATTATACACAAAAGTACAGTAAAATTGTTTTTCAAATTTCTAAACATTGTTAATGTAAACCCCAGAAGGAATATAGAAAATTTTATAATCAAATTTGAGCTACACCAGCTAATTTTACAGGTATAACTGCTACAGGCAAGTCCAGCTACCATTTGTCAGAAACATGTTGAGATTTGGAACCATCAAAAACTAAACCACCCAATTCAGTTAATCGTTGAGATGAAAATTATAAATATTCTGGTAATCATAAGAATCGCTTAAAAAGTGAGCATATGTTTACACAAGATATCATTATGGCCCTGTTTTCTTAACCAAAGATTCCCAACCCGGGCCCTTGAATAAGGATGTAAGGCCAGAATTAGGCAGGAAGTGACCATTTCAGAAACCTCTGGATAAGTGTGGGACATGGGAGTGTTTTCTTAAAGCTTTCTTTTGCTACTGCTTTTTAAATTTCATTTTTTTCTCACTGGTCCAGAAGGAAAATTATAAGGTGGAATGAAAAAGAGATGAAAACTCCCAGCAAAATGATGACATGTCAGTCCTTTTTAAAGATGTTTGGAAGACTCTTTACAATGGCCCCTGTTGATTTTTAAGCACCCGAAATGTGCAAATCGTTGCATTATTTTTCATCATGCCAGAAAGTGTTTGCATTTTTATTTTGTGGGGCAGGAACAGATGAATTCCT
>RJWT010048024.1:0-11247 GCA_004365215.1 Cuniculus paca | reverse complement strand
GCCCGCTCAGGGAGGAAAGTGGAGAAAAGCAAGTCACAGGAAAGAGCCAGCCATGAGTTCAGGCTTGCAGAGGCATACCACTGGAAAAGGGAAATGGAAGAGAGAACGTAAGAAAGAACTGGAGAGAGAAATGAAAGTGGCTATACATTCTACACTCCATTCTCTAAGCTAAAAACCCAAACGGCAATCGTTTTCCTCTCCTTCATCTGTAAAGAAGCAATCTTCTCTGACGATATTTTCTTCCCCAAAATGAAATCGCTTGCTGATTTTCTTTCCACAATCTGACTGTGCCCTCCTCCGGGGCAGGACTCATATACAATTCATGTTTATATTCTCGAATGCCTTGGGCATCGGTGTCAATTAAGCATTTTTAAGTTATTGAACAAATATATTAATGAATATACTACCCATGTCATTTAAATTTCCTGGCACTTGGATATTCATCTATACTGGGAATTACCAAACTTTTTTTATATATATATATATAGCATATGTACGTTAGGCTCGGAAGCTAGTATCTATCACAACTACTCAACTCCACAGTTATAGGGCAAAAGCTGCCAAAGTCAACATACAACTCAATGGGCATGGCTGTGTTTCAATAAAACTTTATTTACAAAATTGTTCCACGGGTATAGTTTGCCAACACTTCATTTACACAAACTTAAATTTAGTATGTTATATTATAAATAAGTATTTAAGTATTATATTCAAATCGTTCTTATGACAGAATTTCAGCCAGAATTCCAAGCAAGATAAAAAAGAACAAGGTATACATGAGAAAAACTGAAATACACCTCATCCAACTGGGTAAATCTGAGTTATCTGGACACTTCACTAACTTCTCAACTCTAGATAGCCCTTCAGGTCTTACCCTAATTGATAAAGCTTGGTAACACGAACAATTTTAAGCTAGAATTCTATGATCTTAATAACTGTTCTACATTAAATTTATAGATTCTCAAATGGAAATTAATCTAGAAAATGATTACATTTATAAATAATTTTGAATCCAAAGAACAAAATACAAGTTACCAGTGGCAGGTTATAACATATTCAAATAATAAATTGAGATATATCTGGCATGTTTGATCTAACCACCAAAAAATTCACAATTAAAATCATATTTTACAACTGAAAACTAAGGTTTAGATATCACATTGAAAGTAGTTAGTAAACACACCTGGAAAACAATTTTAACAGCAAATACAATTTATCTAATTAGGATGGTGATATACAATAGTCAGATCATTAAAAATTTTTTTTTCCTAAAACAGAGGCAGTAAGATTTGATGTTAAATGCCACAATTTGCGAAAGAAGGGAAAAAAAGAAAAGTCTTACAGGTTGGGGATATAGCTCAGTGGCACAGCGCCTGCCTGGCAAGCATGAGGTCATGAGTTTGATCCTCAGTGCCAAAAAAAAAAAAAATAGAATCTTACTTCTGACTTTCATATTCCATGCTAGTGGCATAATTAAATCACTATAACATCACTGACTTCTGATATATTCAGATTTTAAAATCTGTTTTTCTTTAATTTTAAAAATCAAAGACCATGCACTATGTATAGATAGACATAATGGCAATTTTATAAATTTTCCACTTTTATAATTCCACTTCAAATCAAGATTTGGGTTCCAGAATAAAAAAAATCCTCACTTTTCACAATTTTCAAAGAATTGGTGGCTCAATTAGAACGTTATAATTCATCAGAACCCACATTTACAATAGCCAGGCCACTACACTGTTTTCTGAAATATAAATCAACATTTTCTGATTCATTATAAACTTACCAAACACCTGGCAAATTCTTTGTTTTCTGAAAGGAATCCATACCCTGGATGTACCTTAGAAATGAAGAAAGAAAAAAAAAAAGCTCTTTTACACATTAAAAAACCTATACAAGCAACATGAAGAGTGCAATAATGTGTTTTTTGTTATTTTTTTTTCTCAAGTGCCCTTGAATAAACTTACTTCTCTCATATACTGATAGGTCTGACTCATATTTCCAGATGCAAAATGAAATTCCTCCCCTATTCTAGCTGTAATCAGAGCCATGTATCTTACTGCTGTTGCATTTGTTTACATGATTCAACACAAACTCCTCCTCTACTTTTTTGAAGGCTTGGTCAAATTTGGAGAATTTCACAATGGCTGATACATAAAAGAGTATTTACAGAATCATGGCAAAATGGGTGAAAACTTCTGAATTCCTCTTTCTTTACACAGAACTGCTACTTTCCAAATCCAAGCTACTAAGCCAACTAACACATTTTATTCCTGATGGCATGCCACTAGCCAAGGAGCCTTTTCAATCAAGATAGACTAAAGCAGAGTTTTGGTTTTACCTTGTACTGTACTCTGAGTTTTTTGTTTTTTGTTTTTGTTTTCTAAAATCTATTCTTCCTCCCTCATTCCAATTTAGCCACTTACAACTACTTTATGCTACCTTCCCTCACAAGCCACATTGCCACTATATAAATTCTACCATCCTGTTCTAATCAAGTAATCTTTTTACCTATCACATGGGTCAAACATAAATTTAGCCACTGCAATATCAGTATTGAACAAATTTCCAGTAAAGCAATTATGCTAAAAGGAAAATCAAATTTCTGAAGGAGCCAATATCATAACCTACAAACAGCTACATATCAGAGATTTTTAAATGCTGAACTGAGCTTTCTGAACTTGGTAAAGAACAATTTAAACTAATGCATCAGAGAAAAAGTTTCATTTTACCAATTTCATTTCACATAAACATCCAACTAAAATTTATACTCTGACAAACTATAGTTAAAAGGCTGACAGGTTTACTTTCATTAACTGTGCTAATAAACTGTAAACATCTAATAATATAGGTTCATGAATTCAGTTATTTAAACATGTGTCTTGCTAAACCATTTCTTTCAAAGAAATGTGAATACTAATTGAAGCGTTCCAGGCTAATTCCCACTGTTGGCTGCTTCCATCCAGTCTGAGAGATAACTCTGCATAGTTTTTAATATTGTATGTAATTACTTCCCTGATAGTAAAAAAAAAGAATGCTGCTATATCTGATATCAGAAACCAGTTTTTTCCTTGGATTCCACTTTACTCAAACCAAATTAAAAGTAAATAAAATGATTGATTTATCTATGTAAGCTACGGGCATTTTATTGACATTAATAAACTAATTACTAAAATAATTACATGATTTTTATTTCTGAAAATATAATTGGGTATACATAGGTATACATAATTTTTAAATGTTTAAAGTGGAATTAAAATAGGGTCTTTCGGATCCTGTGTATCACAGAGGTTTTTTTTTGTTGTTGTTGTTTTTAATGTTCTTATTACACTGAAAGGGTTAATACTCAAAACTAATTGGAATTTCTTTTTTCCTAGCAAATTTGGAAATGAACTGAAACTGCTCCCTGGTGTGAAAGCTGAATCCAGCAGCCACCTGCAGGATCAGCAACCAACACTGCCAGATGCTACAAAGCCTTTGATTTCCAGTAGCGAATTCGGCCACATTTAACTCATGTGACATGAACTAACTGCAACAGCATTTTCAATCTCTCTCTCTTATTTTTTTTTTAAATACAAACTTTAGCTTTCTGCTCACTACATATGAAACAGCTGCGTAGATAGGCTCATTCAGACTCACAGCTTGGGCCCTGGTTTTCCTAATGGCTTCCATGATGGCATCCATGTTGAGGTAGCTTTTACTGGTGGGAGCTGGGCCAACACAGACGGCCTCATCCGCCATTTTCACATGAACCTGAAGAGACAAATCCCTGCATTAACAGATGCTCCAAGCAAAAAGAATTACCATCATCCACAAATATACACAAAACTGCAAATCGAATTGTTTCACATATCATTTGGAGAGTCAGATTTCTTTCTGAATATGCACTAAAAAAAACAGTGCAACAAAATGGCTCAGGAACATATTACCCGTGATTTCATTTATTATAAACCTAATCTATCATCTAACCAAACATATTCATAATACTACCTATTTAAGTAAAACCACAACAAACAATTTTAGCTTCCTATTCTGTTCATCTATGCATAAATCTGATATCAAAAACCACCTTGTTACATGTGGCCAGGGTAGTCCTATATTTTTAATAACAAACGCTCATGCCCCATTCTAAGCAAGCTCCCCGGGAAGTCGGGATAATTAGAGGGACTGAATGGAGAGATGCAGTGAGTGTCCCTGCACAGCATCAGGTCAGCACCAGGCACAAATTAAAGCCTAGGACTAAAGAGTTCAGTATCACAACACATGAACCAGAAAATCTTGAGAACCATTTAAATACTCTCACATTTGATCCTTGTCTGTTTTACATTTATTCCTAAAAGAACTGATACGTGTATTAAGTTCTAAATCTATTCAGAATTCAGGAAGGTATACCCTATTTTTAAGACTACTCACTCTACAATGTTTTAAATCTATTTTTGCTAAAGAGATGCTAGATAGGCATTTGATACTGAAGAGTAAACTGCTTAATCCTAAAAGAAATCTATTCTTTTAAAGTAGTGCATTTCTAAACTGGCTTTTCCTGACAGTTTTCCAATTTAAGGAAGTCACAATCAGATAATTATTTTATGAGGCAAATGTATAAAACTGAAGCACAAATGTATACCTGAACATTTATGACCTTGCTCCCCCACAAAAACAAAAACAAACAAAAAGAACTTATAGGTGGCAAATACCTCTGAATATTTCTAAATTACACTCTTTAGTTCTGGGTTAATGTTTTAAAACAACTTTGTTTTAAATGAGATATAAAACACCTAAAATAGTATTTTAGAAAACTCAAAATTTTTCAATGTTTTTCAAATTAAGTAAAAGATTACATTGTATATTAAAGGTAAAAGATACCTTCCTAAGGGATTTACAGATCAATATCTTAATATAAAATACTCAAATAAAACATTTTTTAATTTCTTTAATGATATCAATTGTAACTAAAGGTAGCCATGCTTGTAAAAGGGCTTTTAAATATTCCCACATTTAAAGTAAGGCTCTCTCCCCCTGGTTATCTTGCCTGGTTTATTCCCTATCTGAAGTTTCTCTTCTGCCCTCAGCCCAGAATGACCCCTCCACTAGTGCCTGCTGCCCATTTCAGATGCTATTATTATTTACTTTTTGTTATTATTATGGTTATGTTTTTTCCCCCATAAGAAAGAAATTTAATACTTAATAATTCTCTTAAAAGAACTTATTACTAGATAAGGATGAAGTCTACTTCGAGTTTAAGTCCACACTTTTATTGATTGTAATTGCCTCAATGCTATCTATTACTAAAGATAAACTTTCACCAGTGGGATTTTCCCAAATACTTCAGATTTGGATTAACCTTCTTAAATCTGAACTCCATTAAAACATAGCGCAAATTTTGGCATTTAATCCACATTCTACCCAGCAATCTCATTTTAACTGCTTTATAGATTATATTATGATTTATACCCTCTCTTCCACCAGACCTCTGTCTAGAAGACAGAGAGTAAGTCTTAAATGTTTTTTATTGCCACATTTGCAGTACGTAATGATTACACCCCTAATGTATCTTTTCTCATCCCCTGCCCCTTCCTTCATTCTTCGCTGGGTTTTTTGTTGTTGTTTTGTTTTTTTGGTACTGGGGATTGAACTCATGACCTCACACTTGCCAGACAGGCGCTTATGTCACTGAGCTAAATCCCCAGCCCTTCCTTCATTCTTTGATCCCCTTCCCATTTGAGAAAGGTCTATCTCCTTACATCCTATTATCTTTTATTTTGATTTTTATTTATATTTTGGATTTCATATAGAAGAGAAACCATGTGATATTTAAACAGGTATTTCTGATTAATTTCACTTAACACGATGTCTCAAAGTGCACCCATTTTCCTACAAATTAAAGTTCAACTCCACTGGCCATTAGAGAAACGCAAATTTAAAAAACAATGAGATTCCATCTTACCCCAGAAAGAATGTCTATCATCAAGAAATCAAATAATAAACACTGGCTGCGGTGGGGGGATGTCTACATTGTTAGTGAGAATGTGAAGTGGTACAACCACTATGGAAATCAGTATAAAGATGCCTGAAAAGAGCAGGGCATGGTGGCATGTACCTGTAATTCCAGCACTCAGGGAGGCTGAGGCAGGAGGATCACCGTGAGTTCAAAGTCAGCCTGGGCTACATAAGCCAATTCAAGGCCAGCCTGCACTACATTGTGAGAGCCTGTCTCCAAAAAAAATTCCTCAAAAAACCAAAACCAGAACATTCCATTTGACACAGTTACTCCTTTTCTAGGTATCTTCCAAAGAATTAGACATCATATTACAGTGATTCACACATACTTATGTTTATGGCACAATTTATAATAGCTAAATACTAATCAACAGATTAATGGATAAAGAAAATGTGGTACTACTCTGTCTTAAACTCTTTTTCTTTTAAATCTCCCCAGCACAGTGTTATGTACTAAAAACTCATAGATACAGTGGGATGACAATTAAAATAATAACTTTCATTATTAAATGCTAAAGCCATTGTGAGAGTCTTAAAAAGCTGCAAGTTGAGTCTTATCTTTACAAGTAAAAATCTGTATGTATATGGCAACTGACAGTTGCATGAAAGAAATAAATTAAAGAAACATATACCCATATGAATGTGTTTATAAGTCCAAAATTTCTGTAACAAACATGCATCAACAAGTAAAAAGGAGGAAGAAATCCTAATAGTATTTGGGCTTTTAATTTCAGTCTTTACACTTTTGTAAAAACACTTCAAGCATAATTTTTCAGTCTTCATTTTTTTAACTCTCATAATAGACATTTTTCCTAGGGCTAGAGATTTAGCTGAGCAGCCTAAGCACCTACCTGGCAAGCATAAGGTCATGAGTTCAATCCCTGGTACCATCAAAAATAAAAAAAAATTAAAAAAAGAATAAGGGATAATAGATATTCTTTCTACATTATTACAAACTCTTCATAAACAAACAGAACTAGCCCAGAGACCAACACATCAAATGTTTAATATCATTATAATAAACATTCAAACAAATTATATATCACAAGCAGATCAAAACTACACAAGCACTTTACAAAGAAGGTCAAAATACAAACTGCTTCTGCAGAGGACTTGGTTCTTTACTTCCATCGCTCAGAACCAGCATTATTACTTGAGGGAAAGGTATATTCAGATCTCAACAAACCCACAGTCTAGGCAACGTCAGAACTCACAACCATCCTGGGCAATACTCAAAGAGCGAACACAATCCTCAGCCACCTTAGTTCTCAAGGAGACACTTACGAAGCAATCTGAGGATAGTTTAAAAAACCTTTCACAGGACTGGGGATATGGCTCAGTGGCAGAACTCTTGTCTTGTATACACAAGGCCCTAGGTTCCATCCCCAGCACCACAAAAAAAAACCTTTTCACGACCTGGACTACATAGTGAGATCTGTCTCAAAAAAAAAAAAAAATTTTTTTTTTAAATTGTTACCAGTGTATCAAATGTGTGAAGTGTTTTCTTTGACCTATACAAAATAAACTATATAGAAACAGCACAAATAACTGTTCTAAAGAGTAACAACATTGCATAAGCCTAAATTGACTAGATATAATCATGTTTCAAAAATTTAAACATCCAAAAAAAAAATGTAAACATCCTGAAAAATATAAATTCCTTTTTATACATTTTAATAGTTTAAACTGAGATACATTAATAGGATTTGCTATGCTTCAAAAAGAAAAATATATTTTAAGCATTAATGGAAGTACAGCAGTCTTGATTAATATTTACAGTCCCAAAAACTAAGAGATTTGAAACCAGATTGTTAGTTTTTCCTCAAGCATGTACAAATTCATATCCAGTTTTTATTCTTTAGAGGAAAATTATTTGTAAAAGTCTATTACTTTCCAAATAATGAACCGGTCTGTGTATCAGATTTGGGGTTTCCCAGTGAATGATCCAACTGTCTCACAAATTCTTCACTCTTTCTAGGACAGTAGTTTTCAGGATCCCAAGAGGATTCCTTTCCATTTTCCATTGAAATTCTGGCTTAGCCTAAATTAGAAGTCAGGGACCCGTTTAAAATTTTGCATTTGTAAAAGCAGGATAGGCATCATGTAGATTTTATTTTCATTCATGAACCAAGAGTTGTGAACAGTAATATAATTTTCTAAAAAAGAAATTTAAAATTTTTAAGACTATCATGAAAAACATCAAAAAGACCCTTTGTAATAGTCTAATACGGCATAAAAATGGGTATGTGAAAATGATCATATCAAGTCCAAGCTATTACAGTCACAAAAGGACCCTAACCATGGCTAACATATGCTATCATTTCTATACTCATGTATCTTAATGGTAACTACTGTTCTCATAGTATCTACTTTACCTGATACCATGACATTCTTAGTAACTCCAAAACTTGCTTTTCTAACCTCAAATTCCATTGCCCATTATTACCCAATACTGCCCCTGGGTTCCCAAAAGACTAGAAAATCCTGGGTTTCCAGGGTATGGTTTGTTAATTTCTATGGCTTGGAAGTTTCAGACAATATCAAAAGAGCAGCTAAATCTGCCCAAATGTTCCCTCTCTCCTGAAAGTTTCTGGCAGTCTACAGCTAGCTTCCTGAGTTTGAAGGCAATCATCAAAGTTAAGGAGTTCTAGAAGTTTCCTTTAGCACAATGAGAGGGAGATAAAACCTGAATTCATCAAAAGTACCTGTCAGTGTTTTTATTTTCCCTTAAAAAATATTCTTCCTTTTCTCCATCTCCCCAAAAGAGAATATTCATCTATAATTGAGGACAGGTTAAGTGCTTAAAAGGAGTTCCAAAAATAATTCTGATTTCTGTCTCAAGCCTAATGATTATCTCCATAAAGACACTAGGTCAGTGACGGTGAACCTACAGCATGCATGCCATAGTGAGCTGCTTGTATCACTGAAAACTCTAAAAGGCTCACCATCAACGCACAATTCATTGAATTCGTCTGCAGCTCCATGACTTGGCCTAGCTAGCAGGAACAAAGTCCCTCTTTGGGGACTTAGCCTAGAGAGCTATGAGAACACACTCAGAAAAACAGCGCTAAGGCATAAAGACTGAAACAAAGAAAGGTGCCTCATTTGTTACCTTCTCAGAATCAAAGTCTCATGTAAGATGCAGAATAAAGAGTCCCAAAATGGGAAAACACACATGTGAATCAAGGGGAGGAAGCTACTTGCTAAGTAGAGTATGGCCATCTTCTATGGTACTACCTCTTCCGGAGAGACTGATGCTCTAGCCATGAGCAGACCAGCATCAGAGGAAAGACCAAGCACACACTGACTTCAGGACACTTCCTAGCTCTACCAAAGGATGAAAGCACAGGAAGGGTCATTTCTGCTCGGTAGAAAGGCTCATTTCACCTTGCAGAGATTTCACGATGAATTAGTCCTTTAATTTTTAGAAACAGATTTGTGATAGAAGGTACTGTTAAGAGGAGTAAAAAGACATCCTACCTGGCAGCAGCAAGGGGCAGGGGGGAATAAAGTAAATTGTTTACTAAAGGGCTACAGGTTGCTTGCCCTTATTTCAAAATCTAACTTTTCTCCAAATTCAAATGTCTAGCTGGCTTAGCAAAGAACACTTGGCTAGCAAGTCAGCATGCCTCCTTTGTGTAAAAGACTAAATGACTGTATTCAAATTAAAAGGAACATCTGGACAACACAAGGTAGAAAAACCCTACCTTATTAGAGATGGCAGCTGGCTGACTACAAAAAACTAGTTTAGTTTTATTTTTTAGTTGGATCTTTGTCTGGTTTGGTGATGCCAGCTTCCAAAAACAAGTCTGGGACTACTCCTTCCCTTTCAATTTCACTGACGAGTTTGGGTGTGTTGGTGATGTATCATCTTTAAAGCTTTTGTACAATCTAGCAGTGAATCTACCAGGTCATGGACTTTTTTTTTAGTTGACAGGTTTTTTATTACTGCCACAATTTCATTGCCTGCTATTAGGTTGTTCAATACTTTCATGTCTTTTTGGTTTAGTTTTGGTACTTTGTATGAACCTAGGACTCTGCCCATTTCTTCAAGATTTTCCAATTTGTTGGAATATAATTTTTCACAATTATCTTCTGAATTTTGACTGTGTCTACTGTGATTTTGCCTTTTTTATATTGCACTGATGTGAGTCTTTCTTCTCTTTCTCTAAGTTTGGAAAAGGGTTTGTCTATTTTGTTTTGTTTTACTTTGCTTTGTTTTGTTTTGTTTTTCAAAGAACCAGTTCTTTGACTCATTGATTCTCTGTAAAGTTTAGTTTCATTAAATGAAATAAATCAGACATACAAGTTCAAATACCATTTGAGTAAGGCAAAGTACAAATGAAGAGCAAAATAAAGGACAGATAAAAGCGAACAAGGAGCTAGATCTTTTGTAAATGTGAAAGGTTCCAGGAAAATGAGGGGAAAGGGAGGAAGAGAGGGGCAGTAAAAAGATTTAACATGTGTCACATGTACCAAATACCCACAATGAATGCAAACATTATATGTCATATACACTAACTAAAAATAAAGACAAAGAAGACAGGGAGGGAAAGGAGGAGGGGAAGGAGGAAGGGGGAAGAGAGGAAGAAGAAGAATGAAAATAGGGAAAGGGGATTTAGAGAAGCAGGGAAGGAGGGAGGGAAGTGGGAAGTGAATTAAAAAGGAACCAAGCTATGTAATGTACATGCACCCATTCCCAAAGATGAATGTAAACTTCATGTACTACAAGCATGTTCTAAAAAAATAAAAAATTTTAAAAACAGGGGCATTAACCGGGCGTGGTGGCTCACACCTGTAATCCCAGCACTCAGGAGGCAGAGACAGGCGGATCGTTGTGAGTTCGAGACCAGCCTGGGCTACAAAGTGAGCTCAAGGCCAGCCTGAACGGCATAGTGAGACCCTGTCTCAAAAACACCAGGGCCGGGGATCTAGCTCAGCGGTCTAAGTGCCTGCCTGGCAAGCACAAGGTCGTGAGTTCAATCCCCGGTGCTGCAAAAAAAAAAAAAAATAGGGTCACTGCAGGTGTAGTTAGGTAAGGAAAGTGATCTGTAATCTAGCATAACCAGTGTCATTATAAAGAGGATCTGGAAAAAAGGTATATGCAAGGGAAGAGGCCATGTGAGGAGGAAGGCAGAGACTATGAGATGCATCTATCATCCACGGATGCCGCACATTCCCAGCAAACCAGATTTTTTTCTCAGGGCTCTCATAAGAAACCCGCCCTCCTAACAACTTGATCTT
>RJWT010048023.1:0-11208 GCA_004365215.1 Cuniculus paca | reverse complement strand
TAAGTGTGAGAGGAAGCTATTTAATGACTTGAGCAAAGAAGTGACAAAAAAGGGTGATTCCTTAGCCAAGATTGCTTTCTGGGAGGGGCTGCAGGAGAAAGAACAGTGTGGCCTAAGATATACAGCTGCCATTGGTGTTATGCCATAGGATGAGAAGTCAGTTGCTCCAAATGTCCTCGTACCATCTGACTTCATTCCTGCAGTCTGTCATTGATCTTCGAAGGTCTCTCTGTGCAAAGAAATACAGCCCTGTGTCCACTGCAAACAGCAGTCCCATCACCAGGCAGAAAATGACTTGGAACCAAGGAGTAGAGATGGATGAAATTGCCGGACCTAATAGAAGAGACACAGGAATAAGGAAAATGACAGTCATCATAGTAGAAATGTGAGGACCAGGGATAGAGCTCAGCAGCACAGCACCTGACTGGCAAGTGCAAGGTCCTGAACTCCATGCCCTGTACAAAAAAAATCAAAAAAGCAGAGAGAAAGAAGAAAGAAAGGTGTAATAAACAGTGAGGTTCCCCAGTAGAGAGCTTTTGTGACTTCAGCCAAGCCAGGGGCTTAAGGCAAAGTCAAGAGCAGATAGGTAGGTCTGGAAGTCTTCAAAGGACATCCGTGTCTCTCTGCATTCCCCAAAAGCGCTAAATCAGCATTCCTTAAAGGACAACGATGGCACATCCGTCTGAAGCTAGAAAGGACAAAGATCTGTTTGGTAATTGCCGTATGGAACACAGTTTAAAAGTTTCCTGCTGGGTGTGGTGGTGCAGGCCACTCTGGGAAGCTAAAGCAGGGTGACTGAAGTTCTGGCCTCACCTTGGCAACTTAGTGACTGACTGAGATGTTGACTCAAAATAAAATGTACTTCAATGCAAAGATCCTAGGTTCAATCTACAGAACAAATACAAAAATTCATTTTTGTGGGGTTCCTCTTAAGACCTCTTAAGCCTTTAACATGCATTGTGAATAGAAAAGGAGAGGAACAGAGTGTGCAGCGTGTTCCACATCAGTCTGACCACAGAACCATTCATTCCCCAAAAAAACCCCGAAGGAGTTACAAGACTGGGAAAGTACAGAATCCACAGATCACATCAGTGGATCTTCACTCACCACCTTCTCTCAGCCTAGGACTCTCTGCCACAAGTAGTGTGTAATGCTTCCTGTAAAGGCATCACAAAGCTTGCCTAATGCAAAATTTCTCAATAACAGACACAGGCCCAGTTCTTTGTGGGAGGAGAAGTATTTCCTAAGCTCACACAGCTGCCCTGAGCTACAATTTAAGCTTAGGCTGAGAGGTCATTATGCAGGCACAAGTCTCAGAATCCTATAGGTAGAGGGACATGAAACAAATAAGAGTGGTTGAAATGAGGTGGAAAAGAAGGAGAGTGATAAGGTACAAAATCTTCAATAAATATTGTGAAAGGGTAAGAAACTGCTCTAAAGGAAAAAACAACTCAGGGAAAAGGAAAAAAGAAGGAAAGGAAAAGAAAAAAATATATAAATAAATATATATATATAAATATATATAAATTTGTATATATATATATACACTTAAGATAGCTAAGATGATTGTACTACTAATTCTATTAGTTCTTGGAACAAAACAGTTAACATTCATAGGATTAGATCAATTTTGCATGTCTGTATCTGGTAATCTGAGTAACTCTTTTGAAGATAATTATACAAAATAACAATCTTTGGTATGTTCCTACCACCTTGTTTTGAAAGCCTATATTTTTATTGTTTTGGGATCTCTGTTATTGTTATTTGTCTTTTTTGTTTCTTGTTTTTCTTGTGTTTTGTTTTGTTATTCCCTCTAACACAGAAAGGACAGATGTACATGTATAGGCTTATACATGCCTAGAACTACTCCTAAAGAGTTTACAAGAACTGATTTTATTATGTGTGATGGTATGAACAGCTACTTTAAAGAAAATGAGATATTATGGTAGCCATTGCTGATCTCTTATCATCATGTTTTGAAGTACAATAATGCTTTTGTTCTTTGATTTGATTGGTTTAGTCGGTTCTCTATTATTTAGTTGCAATATGTGAGAAGGTATGGACAGCTATTTTGAAGAAAACAAGAGACATTATGGTAGCCATTGTTGATTCCTTATTGTCTGGTTGGAAGGCCTGTAATGCTTTCATTCTTTTGTTTTGATTGGTTTTATACTATTTTGTTTTGTTTGAATTTATTGTGTGTAAAGGTATGAACAACTATTTAGAAGAAAACAAGAGACACTATGGTAGCCACTGTTGATTTCCTATTGTCTTGTTTTAAGTCCTATATTGCTTGTATTGTTCTGCTCTGATCTGCTTTGTTCTGTGTTACTCTGTCTTTTGTTTTGTTTTATTCTCTTTAAAATAAAATTTAAAAAAAGGAGGGTGATTATGTCTGGTAGATGCATTTATGGGAAAGAAAAGATGCGCTCTGTTAAAACTGAGTGAATGGCATCCATTTCTATCATCCCTGAGCATCACACTGGTATAGAGCAGCATATCCACAAAGCAGTCAGGTCAGTTTGAGAATTCCGTGGACATCAAGAGGACCACTCAGGAGAATGCCAAGTACCAAAACCTAAAAAGGATCAGTAATCCTCTCTCTCACCAGCCTTCCAAGGCCTAAAGCTCCTTCAACAGCCCTGGCTCCTACCTTGGACAGTGATGGTCACAGGCCGTGATGAGTGGAATATCTTTCCTATATATCCTGTGCAGCAGTAATTACCACTGTGACTGTGGTTTGCCCGTGGGATGGAGAAATTTCTATTGACAAAGGAAAATTGCTGGCCTAATCCATTGTGGTAGAACGTGACCTTCCCCAAATGCTTGTTATTCCAGCTGTGGCACCGCAGCACAATGACATCCCCCTCCTGGAAAATCAGTTGAGAGGTCTGGAGCAACAGCCAGTCTGAAAGACACACAGGAAGAAAAACTTCTAAGGCTAAGGCCTTTGCAGGAGCTCAGGGCTACATGACTCATAGAACTTGAATGGATACTAGGCAGCTGCTTTGTGGCAGATGTGAGCATTCTTTTACAGGGAAAATATGGTATTATGCCTGTGGGATCTCTGAAGGATAGGAGTTTCCAGAAATTCCAAAGATGAAAGCCAGATATTTAAAAGCAATTTTGAACAATGTAAAACAATAGAATTCCATAGGGAAGTTAGTGCATTTCAGTAACTGCACAAGTTACTGAACAGGATGTGAAACCTTTGATTTCTTATGGATACAAGATTTCTTGTCTAGGGATGAGTAATTTAACAGTGACTCTCAAAAAGTCTGGAAAGTGAGCTAGATGGTATTAGCAGTGAGTTGAGGCTTAATAGTGAAAGCTACTCTATCTTAGTCCGTTCAGGCTGCTATAACAAAACAGCACAAACTGGGTGGCCTGTAAACAAAAGAAATGTATTTATCACAGTTCTGGAGACTGGGAAGTTTGCGATCAAGGTGCCAGCTGCTTTTGTATCTGGTAAGGGTTCTCTTCCTGGTTTGTCAAATTGCCACATGGCCACATGGTAGAAGGGGCAGAAGAGCCCAACAAGCTCCTGCAGGTCTCTTTTTTTCAGAGGGGAGGGGCTCTTTGATAGGAGAATCTACTCGCATTCATGACTCCATGCTCACATACATAAATCACTTCCTCAAAGGCCCTACCTCCTCTATGGTCACCTTGGGGGCTCCGGTCAACATATGAATCTTACGAAATGTAAGCATTCAAGACCAGGGCTCTGAGACATAGCACACTGTGTACTTAGCATGTGGGAGGCCTTGACTTTGATCATCAACCATTAAAAAAATTCAAGATTGCTTTCCTTTCATATAAGAAATGAAAGCATGTGACTATTTGAATTCAATGTTCAATTGTGGCTCTGAACACAAGGGTCACTAAAGAAAGTTTTAAAGTTAAAGTCACTTTACACTACTTGCCTAGAAACACTCTCACTGCCAGCCACCCCCTCTCTTCATCGATGACAGAGTAATCAGGTTCCAAAATTCAGCGACTTTGGAGGATGTCTTAAAGAATACATTAATAAATTTATTAAAGAAGAAACTCAATTTGCTCTGATACAGAAATAAATATCTTAATTTATTCTATCTTACTAAAATTAAAATTCACTTTTGAGAATAGTATTCTGGATAAGAGAGGTAAGATAGTGTTATTGAGACAGCATGAAAAAGAAATCCAAAGTCAGGATTTTTATTTTGGCTGCTGTCATTAGCTGTTGGGTGCCCTTGGCTTAAATTCTTTATTCCTTATACAACAGAACTATGAGGTTAGGTGGTATCTCTCTAGTAAATCTGTTCTTTGGGTGTTTTGTTTTGTTTTGTTTTGTGACAGGGTCTCACCATATAGTCCAGACTGGCCTTGAACTTGCTTATGTATGCCAGGCTGACGTCAAACTCTTGGTGATCCTCCTGCCTCAGCCTCCCAAGTGCTGGGATTGCAGGCGTGAGCCACCATATCTGGCTCTAGCACCTCTTTGAACCTAAATTTTTGTTTTGTATAATTTTACATTTTAATAGCAAAAGTCAGAAGTACCATCTCTTTCTAGAGAGGAAATGGTATAAAGAACAGAGGTGAGTAGCTGTAATGTCATTGGGCAGGGTTTTTAGTTTAACCTAATATTTATTTATTTATCTAGCAGTGCTGGGAATCAAACCCAGGGCCTTCTGCATTCTGGCCAAGTACCACTGAACATTCATGAGAGCACAATCAACAAAAGAATCTCTCTAGTAGAGGAGGCCTTAAAGGCTCATTGTTTTAAAAAACTGCCTTCTTTATATTAAATAAGAAAGTCTGTAACATTGGATGCTTACATGTACCACCTATAGGATTTATGCACCAAGATACAGCTGAAATAAACTACTCATATTTTCAGGCATTGGAGTGAGGCAGAAATACTCTATGAGTAATTTCCTCACAGAATTTATTAAACTGAATACCGCTCCATATTTACATAAAACTAAATCAGATCATGTTATTTATTTCAATATGACTTACAGGAATACTATTTGGCCATTAAAAGAATAAAATCCTGTCATTTGCAACAACATGCATGCAACTGGAGATCCTTATGTTAAGTGAAATGAAACAACACCTTGGGGGAAAAACAAGTATTACACAGTCTCAATCATAATCTCAATATTTTCTTAAAAAGTTGATTTTGCCAGATATAACAGTATACACCAGTATCCCAGACCTGGGGAGGCCAAGGCAGAAGGATCACCTCAGCTTCAAGGTCAGCCTGGGCTAATAGTGAGATCCTGTTTCAAATAAATCTAAATAAATCAATAAAAATAAAAAGTTGATTTCATAGACGTTGAGAGTCAAATGGTGGTTACCAGTGGGTAGTGAGAGTAGAGGGGAAGAAGGAATGGGGAGAAGTTGGTCAGTGGGTACTGAGTTACAGTTAGCTAGGAGCAAGATGTTCTGGTGGTCAGTGGCAAGCTGGATCACAAATGAACCACATATCCCAAAAAAAAACTAGAAAAAAGGACTAAAATGACAAAACACTTGAGGAGATAAATTATGTTTAACCTGATTGAAACATTACACAATACACACACGTATCAAGTCATTACATTCTACCACTGATGTACACTTAAGTCTCAGTTGAAAAGGTTGATTTGTACGAAAACCATCTCATAAATTTTCTTGTCATTTAGGAATAAAAGTCCAAGTCACTACAACAGCTTTATCAGCCTCTGCACCTTTAACCAGACAGGACTCCTCCCGTGGAGGCCCCTTCTCCTGCACTCCTCGCAGAGCGACCTCCTCGCACACACGTGATGGGGGTTCCCACTGCGGGCCTTGGCAGGTCTCTGCCTCCAACGTGTATGCTTCACCGCGGGGGAGCAGGGTGCTTTTATGAAGTCGGGGCCTCCTTCTCCTTCTCTCATATGCAGCTGTCTATCTGTGGCCTTGCAACCCTCTTGCTCAATCAGGTCTGAGGCAAACACAACCTAACGTGTTGAGGAGCCTCTAAGCACAGTGGCGGGTGAAGAGGGAAATGAGCCCAGTGTAGTGAAGCACATTGGCAGTGCCAGCGCTCTGGGAAGCTGAGGCAGGAGGAGCACAAACTGGAGCCTAATCTGGGCAATTTAGCAACGTAGTGAGAACCTGTCTCTAAGTAAAAATATAACTGGCTGGGGATGTAGTTCAGTGCAAAGGCTCTGTTTCAATCCCCAGTACTGGAAAGAAAAAGAAAAAGAAAAAGAAAAGAAGAAAAAGAAAAAGAGAAAGAAAAAGAGAAAGAGGAGAGGAGAGAAGAGGAGAAGAGAGGAGGAAAGGGAAAGGAAGGGAAGGGGAGGGGAGGGGAGGGGGGATGGAAAAAGGAAAGAAAGAAAAGGAAGAAAAAGAAAATGCATGAACAAAACTACATCTAGCAAGTCACATTGGTGCTTCCCAGAAATCAGGCCGGCCTCCTTTCCTCCCATCATCTGCAGTATCAGCAGATTCCCCTCTCCTGGTCCTCCCAGCCCCTCCATCCTCTACTGACCGGAAATCACGTCCAGACGCACAGGGTCGCTGAGGCTGGTCCCGCCCGCCTGGCACCTGTAGTCTCCGCTGTCGTTGCTCTTGGCCGTGAACCGGTAGCTGGGCTGGACCTGGGCCGGGATGAGGTTCCCGTTGTGGAGCCACTGGGTGGAGTGGTTCCCAGGGCTGGGGGCGCCCTCGCAGGTGAGAGTCACTCGGTCTTCCCGGAGCACCTGGATCCATGGGGGCTCGCGTCTCACCACGGCCTTCGGGAGGTCTGCTGAGAGGCAGAGAGCAAAAAGGAATGAGAATAATTAACTTCGGAGGGCTCACGGATTTCACAGGAGCGCGTGGGGGAGCCGCATCGTGTGTCTAAAGATCTGTGTACAGACATGTAAGAGCCTCACTCCCTGTGTCTTCCGTGAATTTAGAAGGACTCTTACTAAGAACCAAATCCCAGGCCCTACTGAAATAGTAACATTGCCATGCTGAACCGAAGCCTGATTTTTGGTGGCAGGCTTTACCTTAAAAGTAAGTACAGTGTCTTATTGTGAGGAAACAGCCCCATCAAAACAAGAAAGCAAAGAGCAAACTCACCAGTTTGCCTTTCTGCAGAAGCTGTAAAAGAGAAGTGGGTGGGTCAATACAGTGCAACAAAAGAACGCTAATACAGTTAAATTGGCCCTAGTCACATATGCCTGTAATTCCAGCACTCTGGGAGGTTGAGGCAAGAGGATTCCAAGCTGCAGCCCAGCCTGGGCAACTTAGCAAGACCCTGTCTCAAAATAAATTTCTTGTGTCGGAGAGAGGCAGGTTAGAGAGAAGTGATTTAGGCTCCTTCTTTTTCCATGACCCATTCCAGGAGCCTATTTGGCAGGGTATGGTGAGCATGCCTGTAATCTCAACACTCGAGAGGCTGAGGCAGGAGGAACACTAGGAGTTCAAGGCCAGTCTGAACTACATAGCGAGAACCTGTCTCAAAAAAAAAAAAAAAAAGAAACGAAAAGAAAAGAAAAAAAAAGCCTATTTGCCGTTAATCTCCTCTAAGAGTACCATTTTTCACTTTATCTCATTTCTGTCCCAATGACACAACTACAAAGTAGTATGAAGGTTTGAACTACAGGGAGCTTCTCAAGAATTGTGAAAGTATCTCCAAAATCTGACCTTAGGAACCATGGAAGCTGTAAGAATTCAGGTTCTCTCTTTCCTTTGTCTGTTCCTGGCTTCTAGGACCCATGCCTGCCCCTTACAACACTGTCCCTGGAGTTCACGTAGAAGCAGTACCTGAAATTTCCCTCTTCCAGAATGACCCCTACTCACCCAACAGCAGCAAAACTGTCAGTGGTTGAAACAGCCATTGACTGCGAGGATGTACATTCTCAAACATTTGAGTCTTCAAAGTCATCCCAGATCTGAGCCACAGTCCAGTAAGGGTTAGCAGATGAACTTAAAAAAGAGGAAGGAAACTGTTTCATCTTCTTGTACACATGTCATGAGTCACCAGTCTCCTTCTGCTTACAAGTCATTAACAAACCTAGGAGTGAAGTCTACTTTACGGTAAGTCCCCCGTCACGTATCCCCTTGTGTACTTGTGGAAGCTCTGAGTTATAGCTTCTTGGTGAGGAAACTGATGCAGGGGAACACCAGGAAGGAGAACAGGGGTTGGAGCCCAGATTCTGGGTCCAAGTTCTGTGTTGTTCCCACTCCACTTCCTGCTCTGCCTCAGTATAGAAAGTTCTGCAGAAGCTTCGACTCAGACAAATCTTCTAAATTTGCAACCAAAGAACCAAGGTTAAAACAACATAGGACAATCATCTTCAGAAAACATTCAACCCAAGAAGATCTCTAAATACACCACAAGTGAGACTCGTGCCCTCCTGTGCCCCTGCCCTCCACGTACACAAATCTTTAAATGCAAGATACAAATTTTGTAAAAAAACCCATAAAGCAATTTCAAATGCTATTAACAGAAGGAAAATGTAGGGACAAGGATCTGTAGATGAGAAAATAAAATAGGGGTCACCTTAGAACTTCTAGCTAACCCAGGCTAGTAGAAGTTAAGGACAAACTTTACTAGAGAGGTTCCCCCTGGAAACCAAGTCAAAGGAAGGTACAAAAAAATAAAAATTTAAAAAAAAACATATAGAAAGGCATCAAACATACTTGGAACTTGAACCAAGAGACCAAAATAGCTGACAGGCAGGACACAAAGAGAAAGCCAGGTACACAAACAATAGGTCACCCCCACCTCGAATAAAAAAGGGAAGTAAAATGGGGGGCTGACTAACTTTAAGGCAGTATGTACTCACACCTATGCACTAACATGCACACTTACATATGTGTGTGTTCACTCTAGAGTCACTATATTATTTACTCTAGGGTCATTATAGACTGCAATAGATATCCATACACCCCCTTACTAACTCTAAGCTCACCATGAATAAGGTTCTCTGCTCAACGCCAGTACCCCTTTACCCGACCCAGCTCTCAGAGGACTTAAACGGATCATCACCTGTCTCCTCAAACACGACCTCCAGACACCTGTCAATTCTCCCTTCCACACCCCTATCCTTGCTGTCACAAAATCCAATCAATCATATCATCAGATCCAACATCTCCAACCCATCAACCAAATCATACTCCCCGTCTACTCCATAGTCCACAACCCCTACACCCTCCTTTTCTCTATCCCTCCCCTCTACCACCCACTACACCAACCTAGACCTAAAAGATGGCTTCTTCACTACACTACTGCACCCCAAATCACAGCTGATCTTTGCCTTCACGTGGACTAACCCAGACACCCACCAATCACAACAGCTCACCTGGACGGTCCTCCCCCAAGGGTTCAGGGTTTTATTTTATTTTATTTTAGCCAGGCCCTGGCCAACAACTTCCTTTCTTTTTGCCCCACCATTTCCCACCTCCTCCACTATGTTGATGACCTATTTCTCTGCAGCCCCTCCACCCTAGCCTGCCATCAAGATACCCTCACACTCCTCCAACATTTAGACAATAAGGGATACTGAGTCTCCCTTTCCAAGGTCCAAATTTACAAGCCATCAGTCCTCTATCTAGGCATTCTCCTACACAGAAACATCCAAGTTCTCCGCCCCCCCAAATGATGCATTACCCAGATCCAAATATCCACCACTGTCCAGAAACTCTTTTCCTTCTTAGGAATCATAGGCTATTCCCACCTCTAGATCCCAGGCTTCTCCATTCTTACCAAACTCCTCTATGAACTCACCCACGACAACCTCTCAGGCCACTTAGACCAAAATGCTTTCCCCATGCATCCTTTCAGAAATTAAAACAGGCCTTAACCTTGACCACTACTCTGTATATTCCAGACCTCACTCACCCCTTTTCACTGTTCTCTATCCCTACAGAATAGAACACAAAGGACATGCCACAGCAGTCCTGAGTCAAGGTCTAACACCCCGCCCTGTCACCTTTCTTACCCAACAATTAGATCCCACTGTCAAGGGGTGCTCCCCCAACCTAAGAGCATCAGTAACCGCTGCACTTATGCTCCTAGGATCCCTAAATATCACCTTCCATGTCCCTCTCAACACCCTATATTCCCCCCAAGATTTCCGAGACCTTATCTCCTCTCATCTTCCCTGCCTACTTTCAACTCCACAGCTCTCCAGCAACTCTCCTCCAACTCTATGCTCTCTTCCTTGAAACTCTCACCATAACCCTGGCTGCCAGCTCCAGTTTTAATCTGGCAATTCCTCTGATTGCACTCATAGAGACAAAAGACAATATACACCCACCCCTCTTGGAAACATGACTGCCTTCCCCTCATCCAGTTACACACAAGGCTCTTCTCCAGGATCTCAGACCTTCCTACACAGAACCCACAACATACCTAGTTCATAGATATCAACTCTTGGAAAGCCTCAACCACTTCTGTGGCGAAAGCAGCATACGCAGCAGTTACAATCAACACCATAACTGAGGCCCCAGATCTCCTCACAAACACCACCTCACAACAGGCCGAATTCATAGCCCTAACCGGAGCTCTCACTCTGACAAAGAAAAGCACAATTAATACCTACACAGACTCAAAATACGCCTTCCACATCCTTCCCAAGCGTGAAGCTATATGGGCAGAGAGAGGCTTCCTTACCACCAGGGGAATCCTCTATCACCAATTCAAACCTAACAAAGACCCTCCTAAAGGCAGTCCTCCTACTCACCCAAGCAGCACTAATCCATTGCATGGGACACAAAAAGCTTGGAGACCCCAGTACTCAGAAAGGGGGGGGGGACGAGAAAAACTACAACTCCTCTCCAGATGACTGCCTCCTTTTACCAAACCTCCAGAATTCATCTGATTGGATACACCTAGATACAAAACGCTTCCTCTTATACTGGGAAAACAAAACCAAAAAACACCACACCAAGGCCACAATCAGGGAGTTGCCCACCGCCCCACGGGACCAACCTTAACTCGCCATTGGCATCTGGCAGGATATCCCTGAAGAGCAAAATCCCTGACAAAGTCTGGAAATATATAACCATTTCTGCTTAAACACCACAGGGCAATCCTGGTTATTTGAAACCTCTGCTGATTTCTGACTCCCGGTTAACTGGACTGAAACCTGCATTCTGGTCTTCCTCACACTAAGAACAGATTCACTCCAGAGACAAACCCAAGTCCGGGCTAACAAAGAGACCTCGAACCTCAGGCTATCACAAAACCTAGCATCAAGCACCAGCTGA
>RJWT010048022.1:0-11209 GCA_004365215.1 Cuniculus paca | reverse complement strand
CTCCTCTCCTCTCCTCTCCTCTCCTCTCCTCTCCTCTCCTTTCCCCTCTCTCTCCCCTCACCTATTTCTGGACTTCCATTAAACATATTGTAGGATCTGTCACTGTTTTCTCTATATTTATCACTTTTTCCTGTTTTGTTTTTCCCCCATCTTTCATAAGACAGGATTTCATTTTGTATATTTTTCTGACCTATATTTCAGTTAACTATTCTCTCTTTAGCCATGTCTAATCTTCAGTAAAAGTCATTCCATAAAGTTCATGACTTAGAGTACTATATTTTTATTTTTATCATTTGTATGTTACTAGTTTCTCTCACATCTGTTATATCAACTTTACAGTTTCTTATTCTGTTCAGTTTCTCTACTGAAATTTCCATTTTGTTTTTAATTGCTTGAAAATAATATAAACAGGTTTTTTGGTGAATGTTCTGGGATTTTTTTTTATTAGTACACATTTGTACCACATACTGTTTACATTCCTTGTGGGGAATTGATGTATGTACATGACACATTTTAATTCCTTTTTTCATCCCCTTTCCCTTCTCTCCCTCTTCACTCCCTCCATCTCTTAATCCCCTTCCCTTTTAAGAAAGATCTATGTCCCTACTTTCTATCACTATCTTTTATGTTGTTCACTATTTATACTTGCTATTTCTCACATAAAAGAAATCATGTGATATTTAATCTTGTGCATTTGATTTATTTCACTCAACATAATAATGGTCTCTAGGCGTACCCCTTTTTCCTACAAATGACTCAAGTTTCTTTCTTTGTAAGATAGTATTACTACATTGTGAGTAAATACCACATTTTCTTTATCCATTCATTTGTTGATGGACATTTAGGCTGCTTTCAAGATTTAACTACTATGAATTGTGCTGCTCTAAATAGGGTATTCATGCATCCCTATAACTTAAGGTCTTTAACTCTTTTGAGAAAATACCTTGAAGAGGAATAACTGGGTCAAATGGAATTCCTAATTTCAGTTTTCTGAGGAGGCTCCATACTGATTTCTAAAGTGGTTGTAGTAATTTACGTTCCCACCAATAGGGTAAAAGATTTCCTTTTTCCCCACAGCCTTGCCGTATCTGTTATTATCTGATTTCTTGATGATGGTCATTCTTTTTGGGGTGAGATGGAATCTCAGTGTTTTTCTAATTTGTATTTCTCTAATGACATGCATTGTTGAGAACTTTTTCATGTATTTACTAGTCATTTGTACATCTTCTGTGAAGTATCTATTTCACTTGCTCATTTTTAATTGTGGTTTTTACTGTGGGAATTAATTTTTTTTTCAGTTTTTTTATATATTCTATATGTTAGTCCTCTGTCAGAGATACAGCTGGCAAATTTTTTTCCATTTGGTAAGGTTTTGTTTTGTTTTGTTTTGTTTTGTTTTTCACTCTGTTGGTTGTTTCTTTGGCTGTGCAGTTTTTTAATTTGATATGATCCCTTTTGTTGATTCTCAGTATTATTTCTTGTGCAAACTAGGTTCTGTTCAGAAAGTCCTTGCCTAAACTGGTGACTTAAAAGTTTTATGTATTTTGTCTTCCAGAAGGTTAAGTGTTTCTGTTTCAACACTTAGTTCTTTGAACCAGTTTGATTTTAGTTCAGTACATGGTGAAAGATACAGGTCTAGAGTCAATGCTCTGCATATGGATAGCCAATTTGCTCAACACCATTTATTAAAGAAGCTACCTTGTCCCCTTTGTCAAAGATCAAATGACTTAATGTGCTTGGGGTTGATTCTGCATCCTCTATTCTGTTCCCTCAATCATGTCTGTTTTTGTGTCTGTGCTGTGATGTTTTTATCACAGTAGCTTTATAATATAACTTCAAGTTCAGTATTGTGATGCTTCTCACTTGGCTCCCTTTTCCCAGGATCGCTGTTGTTCTTCTGGGTCTCTTTCAGTTCCATATGAATTTTAGGACTGTTTTCTCAAGTTCTGTGAAGAATGCTGTTGAAATTTTGATTGGGATTGCAATAAATCTGCATACCAACTTTAGAAATGTGGGGCTAGGGATATAGCTCAGTGGTACAGCACCTGCCTGGCAAGCATGATGTCCTCAGTTCAATTCCCAGTATCCACAAAAACCAAAACTTTAGAACTATGGCCATTTAGACTGTATTTGTTCTACCTATCCAGGAACAGAGAATATCTTTCCATCTTCTGATGTCTTCTTCAAATTCTTTTCTCACAGTGTTATAGTTTTCATTGCAGTCTTCTACTTCCTTGGTTAATTCCTAAGTATTTACTTTTTCTTGGTAATAGTGTGAATGGTATTTTTTTTTCCTAATTTCTTTACAGTGAGTTCATTCCTAGTGTACAGGGACACTATTGATTATTGTGTGTTGATTTTTTGATCTGCTATATTACTGAATTTGGCTATTAATTCTAAAAGTCTTTTGGTAGATTTTGGGAGGGGTCTCTGTGTGGAGAATCAGATCATTTGCAAATAATAATAATTTGACTTCTTTTCCTACACATATCCCTTTTATTTCTTTTTCTTACCTAATGGCTCTTGCAAATGTTTTGAGTACTGTGTTGAACAGGAGTGGTAATAGTGGACATTCTTGTCTTTATAGAGCTGTTTTAAAGTCTCTGCTTGATATTTTTAATAACTGAAGACCCTGGGGGGTTTCTCTGGAATAGTTATTGCTCATGTTGGTTATGTACCCTTATACATCAAGTTTCTTTGATTATGTACCAGATAATATATTTGAAAACTCATTTACTGATAAAAAATAATTTAAGATGTAAAATAGCATTATCTTCCACCAGAGATGATTTTTCTCTTGCTTTTACAAAAAGTCTATGAACATTAACAATCTTGAGTTACCTTAATCCAGTTTTAGGTACAAAGAATTTTAGAGCTATCCAGTGAATCCAGGTACGCTGGTGTCTTGAGGGGTTCTTTTAAATCTAGTTCTTCCATACTCAGCACACAGCCTTCCTGAGTCTCAATCTAGGTTGAGGGTGATTTTCCAGCATTTGCCTCTCTAAATTGTGATCTTCTCCTGAACCATTCTTCACTACTTTCTTAGCTTTTAAATGCCTTTGGGCAGTTTTTTGTTATTGTTTTTGTTCAGCTTTTCTGGTCCTCAGCAGAAGGGTCAGCCCAAAATTAGTAAGTCCACCAATTCTGGCACTATACCACATCTTACACATAAATCCTATTCTACCTTCTGACTCCAGAAAGAACTTTGCCCACCCTTACCTCTTCTTTGGAGACAAGTTACTAGCATAAGCAATTGAAGAGTTATAGATGTTTTTCAATAGGAGTTAGCTTCAAGTTGTCTCTGCCCCATGACTTTGGCTTCATATCCTGGTACTAATAACTGGGCTATTATCTTACTCCTATGATCAAATCCTGCCCATGTCAATTCTCATAAATTCATTCTGTCCTTTTCTTCGTACCTAAAGACAATGATCTGTTCCTTATACCTTGCAGGAACAGGGCTTTGTGTTGCTCATTTTCTTCTAGTCATGAACTGTGTTAACTCTTTGTATGAAGCCAGACCCTACCACCTGCCAGTCTTCCTGGGATATCACATGCTGGGTAGGTCCTGAGTTGGCAACGCCTAATTTCCTTCTTCTTTCTGAGACACTCTGTAATCTCCTGTCCTCCTCTTAGCATTTCTCCAAGATTGACCATTTTCCCAGGCACTATCAACAGCAGGAGTCTGTCCTGTAAATCTAAGCTTTCCCCTAAGCTTGCCCATTCAGGGATGCCCTAACCCTTAACTGGCCTCAGCTACAGCCGCACCTCTCCAGTCCACCAAATCCCATCACAGCCACCTTCTCTATACCTAGTCCTACTTGGAGGCAGCCTGGCCACAGTGTAAAGTGAAGGAACTGAATCACAATGAGGGTCAGTTTATAGCATTCATTCATTTATTTGCTGACTCACTAATTTTTTTCCTCATGACATGGAATCCAAAGTGAAGGAAGGTATATTAGCCAGCTTTCCCATTGCTGGCACCAAATACCTGATATTCTGTATCACTTAAGTTTCACTAGAAAAAAAGATTTAACAATAATAATAATAAGGAAGAATGCAGAAGGACTGACTCTGCACTGGAGAGCCAAAGGAGTCAGTCAAAAGTTAAAGGCTGCTAGTTAAGTGCAGAGTCCCATGAGAGTCCTCATCAGGAATCTGAAAGATCTACCCTGGAAGGCTGATGAGTCAGCACTGGAAGCTTGGAGATGGAAGTCCAAAAGCAATGGCAAAGATTAAAGATTCTCTGAAGAAGCAAAAGTGAGACTTCTTTCCCTTCTTATTCCATCCAGGTTATAATCTTACTGCTTGGTGTCACCCACACTTAAGGTGGATCTTTCCTCTTCAGTCAATCAGTCATGCAGACAACCAGAACCAATTCTCTGGGCATTTCTTATTCGAGTTGACACCATAGTTAACTTGTCAAACCCCTACAATTTACAGAAAGAAATGTTTTATTTGGCTCATGGTTTCAAACAACTCAGTCCCTACTGGACTGGCTCCAAGGCAGAAACATCATGATGGAAAGACAGGGCAGAGCCATGCTGCTCAGTTCATGGTGACTGGGAAGTCGAGTACAGGGACAGCACCAGAGAGGAAGGAGCAAGGGGCCAGATATAGACCCATGGCCACCATTTATGTCCCACCTCGATACACTCGTGCATGTGTTTTACTAATCCCCTGGGCAGATCCCAAGTCAATCAAGTCAGTAATACACCATGACCCTCACAAAAGGGGTAGGAACATAACATTAAATACCCAATTACCAATAAATTCAACTATTGGCTTTAATATTACAACCAAGTTGACTTTTCAACATTTACCTTACAGCAACAATACTAGATCTAGGATAATAATTAGGTCAGGACTTAGCTAAAAACTATAAAACCTTATTCCTTGGATAATATCTGTCTGTAATGAACACAGTACTCATTTTTATGTAAAGACTATTTCTGTGAAAGCCTTTATTTATTCATTGTGCAAACATTTATTTAGACAGGCTCTGAGCTGGGAATACAGAGAAAAGGGACAAGAAGCATTGTCCTCAAGGGGTTACTGTCTGTTGCAAGATGTTTACAGTGCATTATGCTGAGGGTCATAGTGAGAGCAGTATGCATACAAGGGTCCTGAGCCTGAACAAGGAAGGAAGTAGTGAAGAAAAGCCTCCCAAACACTGGTACTGGTCAAGGCAAGATAGTCCTCAGTCAGTCATTTCTCTTCTGACACTGTTCACTGATTTTACAGATACGTTTTCCAAATTGCAAAAGCAAGATTCAGCTCTATGGGTCTGGCTGATTGGTAAGTATAAATTAGTAAAGTTTGAGTTAATGAGATTTAAAATGATCATTTTTTTTCCCTCACAGTCAAGAGAGTCCATCCTCTGCTCATGAGTACAATAGAATAAGATTTATCTCATGCCCTCAGTTTCTTATTTTACCTGCTCAGTTTCCACACTCAAAGGTATCATTATATGTTATTAATACTGGACAAGCTGATCCAAAGTCCTTGCAAAATCCCCATTAGGACAATTGGCCAGCCATGCTTTATTATCTCTGCTATACATCTCTGTTTATCTACCGAGCAGTATATCAATAAGCATTTAATAATCTAAAAATGTGTGCCTGATCCATAGGTATTATAGACTTTTTATATAGAGGTCCTATGCTAAATAATACACTTATAATCTAAGTAAGTGGAAAGGAAATATATTCATGAAAATCTAAGCAACATGTTCTTACTTATTGCAAATATCATCATTGGCTACTGAAGATGTGACAAGCATTACAATGGACATGAAAACACAAGCTAACAGAACACCACAATGGTAAATGTAGAAGGCCACCCAAGATTGTCTTAGCAACGGTAAGTAGATGACCATGAGCTCTGGCTACTATCAGAGTTGTCATTACTTTGGACAGTCAGACATAGGGGTAACGTATCTTCCATGCCTACCACCTCTACCAAGGGGTCTTCAGATGTGAGGTCCTCCATCCTCTGCCACAGCTAGATGTACCAGCACTTAAGAACTGATCTTAAGCACTTAAGTTTTAAGTACCTAAGCATTTAACTCAGGAAAAACTAATCTCCACATTGGTCACCACCCTTAGAAAGGATGGGCAACAGAATTGTTTCTAAATAGAGATGATTGTGGTGAGCCAGAAACATTATATTTTCTGTGTTGGAATTTTATGAAGATAAAATGAGCCAGTTGATAATAAGACCACAGAAATGACACCAAAAGTAATCAGTCTTCAGAGGCCTTAATTCTTGGGCTTCCCAAATGAACGAAATCTAAGATAAAACAGAAATTAAACCCAAGTAAGGGAGGTAGCTGAGTAAGGGAAGTAGCTGATCATGATGGAGTGAACAATGCAGTGAACTCTTGCCTCGAAGGAGACTTCAAGAAAACCAGGCACTAGACTAGGCCTGGATTCTGAAAGCCTTCCCAGGACTCAGTCCCATCACAGACTCACATGTCACTGCTTTCCTGAGTTTCTGTTCCTGGGGGTTCAGGTTGTACCTGATCTAGCTTCACTTGGAATCACCAATTCTTGATGTCACTGGAGCATCACATTCACCCTAAAAAAAAAAACAATGTGATGAGAAAGATCCACTTCCCAGAGTGGGAAGATTGAGGCCACTCTCTGTATGACCATAGGTCAGGGTCACTGTGATACATCACTTTGGGCTGAGTCTCCTCGAGCACACAAGCTGTGCCCAATGTCAGCTGCTAAGGGAAATGTGGACTCACATCTACTAGAAGCAAATTAATCATGATGAGACAAAGGTGTTACTTAGAAGGGGCAGGCTTGCAGGTGAGGGATGTCGGAGGCCTGGGGAGAGGAAAAGGAAGGCTTTTCCCTGAGGAAAAAAGGACTCAAACCTTCTTTGGTGGCCCAGAAGACAAGGCCATCCATCCTTAGCCTCAAACCTCCTCCCACATTCTGATCCCCCAGATCTGGGTCAAGACAAGTGGGCGGGTGAGAAAGAAGAGAGGTGTAAAGTGACAAAATCTCAGGTGACAAATAGGGGAAGGGTCACAGGACAGACTGCTCCTCCAGGGGACACTGCACACTATGCCCACACTTTATGCAAATAGAGTCCATATTTATGCAAATACCCACAAGAATCCTATTCATTGCTAGAGGCAGAAAGGTCAAGTAGGAAAAAAAGATAGGAAAAAAGGCTATTGACTTCCGTTCTTACTCAGGCGCTATCTCCTTCCCCAGTTTAAATGCAGAAGTGATACACCTCACTGTCTTCCTCTTTTTGAATGAAAGAGTTGAAACACAAGACTTCAAATGTTGAATCTTTAAGAAACTCAACCCAAATTATAGAATCATGACTTTCTTTATCAGGACCAGAACTCATTTTGAGATAGCCAGTCTTATGACATCTAGGATGCCAAACCCAGATGTTATAGACAATGAGTTAGTTAGAAATATTATAGGCAGTTAGACATGGCTGGGCCCTAAAAGGAGTCAGTATAGAAGACCAGATACCTTGCAAGATTGGAGGAGACAGACACTTCAGGTCATATCTTTAAGACAAAAGACAAAACAAATTCAACCACAACTAAGTTTAAACATCAGGGGTTGATATTCTAAATAGGTATGGATCACGTTGAGGAAGCCAGGAGTCACCATCCCAACCCCCTACAGGAAGAGTCAATGTCAATCTTTAAGCATGCCTGCTTGCTACAACTTACTTCCCCATTTGTTACTGATTTAATCAATTTTACCTGAGCAATTAATCTCATTGGTTGACCACAGTTTTGTCCCACCCTATGCCCACCTTGTGAGTTCCCATGTTTTCCCCATTTTGGACCCATCTCAACTTGTGGCTTTACTCTATAAAAGTCCCTAGAAAAGACAGAGTCTTTGGCAACCCACTCGGGACCACTTATGTCTCTCTTCCAGACAGAAGCTTTCTTTTTCTCAATAAATATATTCTCCTCTTAACCTCCATTGTTCCTAAAATTCTTTCTTCAATTTTAGAGAACATGAACTTGTACTGGACATCTAGTAAGTTAGGAGTTTCATTTCCCTATATCACAGATACCACGTGACCTCTCCAGCCTTTGCTGGCCCCACCCTAGTCTCTTTCATGCTGTCCCCCATACTACACACCAGTCTGCTTTCCCAGCTTTCACCCACTCATCCCTCGCAGTAGAGAAAAGACTAACACTCACTTGATGCATAGCTCCTGCTAAAACTGTCAAACATCACACACATTTAAACAGGTACCTTCAATTTTTCATTTAGAGGGATAAGTACCTCATAATGTAAATCCAGGCAGATGTTTATTTTGAATGGTGGGAAGCACAGGCCTTCTGTTGGGCATCCAAAGCCAACTACAAAGCAACCCCTTCCCTAACCACACTAGTGACAGTTAGGACCTGAGCCCATGTTGATTTCACCACCCCAAGGTGACTTTTCTCATCCTGGGAATCCTTAAATCCGTGTGTTCATTTCGCCTTCCAAAATGGTCATGACCTCTAAGGCAACTCTCTTAAAGGGAAGAAAAATGCTGAATTTTTAGGAAACAACTTCCCTAGAGGCATGACCATGACTGGCTTCTAGAATTCATTTTCAGCTAAGCACTTTAGAACCATGTTCCTTGTGGTTATTAGCACAAGTGACAACAGTCGTTTCCTCCCAGAGCCACGCAGATTAAGGAAATCTAAGACTACATTTCTAAAATTGTTTCCATTTCAACCCACAGAGAATCAATACAAGAGAAGAGCATCACCTTACACGCTAATGTTATCCAAACTCAAATTCATTTTTGATGGATTGGTGGCTGTATTTTTTTAAGGCCAGAGCAGGATAAATACCCACATTTCTTGAGATTCTCTCTTTTTCTACCATCCAAACCCCCCACAAATGGAGAGTGCAGTGAATACACTCACACCTAGTCATCCCTTCAGGACATAGTCTGTATGGGAGAACTGGGAAACTATTTCCAATAAAAAGGTACCAGCACTCTGCTAAGGCCAGCAGCCAACACCATCTATATGACTCAGGAGTCCCCAGTCTGATGGAATCATGGTACAAGCTGCAGAGAGCCTACAGCTTCCAAGACAGCTATGGACATCAGGACTGTCTACAGCTACTTTTGGACCTGGCCCCCACACGCCTCCTTTGCACTGCCAGGGTGCCTGCTTCCCACCAACGTTGTGAATTTAAACCCAATTCTGGCTTTATGCCTAGGAATAATTGTGGCTTAAAGCAAGAGGTTGATGAAACCCTAGTCCCACATTTTCAGGCTTGATATCCAGTCACTGCTGGTCACAGATGTCTGCCTTGCTTTCCTCATTTCCTCTGAAAGCCTCCTCCTCAGCTTCTTATTCTTTAGGTCTCAGCTCAGGAAACTCTCCTCCAATGACTCCATTGTTGAGTCAGGCACCATCCTCTGTCCTTCTTCAATACATCTTGGCCACACCTGCACCCTCACATTGGCTACCCAGAACAGCAAGTGGCTGTTGTTTCGAATATCCTCCTTCTGTAATCTGAACTACCTGAGATCAAGATCCATGCCTGACCCAGCAGCAAAGAAACACAATGCCTGTTAGAAAATAGATAAATTTAAATTTATAGAAGAGGGTGGAGAGGGAGGAATAAAGAAATGAACGAACGAATCCCCAGCTTGGTCTTTGTCTTAGTCACTTTCTTGTCACTTGGATGCAATACCTGACACTTGCCATTTGAAGGAAGAAAGGTATATTTTGGCTCACAATTTCAGAAATTTCAATCAAGGATTGGTTGGCTTCAAGTCAGGCAGGGCATGGTAGAAAGACCTTAAGGAGGAAAGCTGCTCATGCCCTGGCAGCCAGGAAGCAAGACGGGAAGGAGCTATACCTTCCAGGTCACGCCCCCAGTAACTCACCTCTTCCAACTAGACCACACTTCCTAATAGCGCATTCAGCTATGGATTCATTAGCAGATTAATCTACTGATGAGTAAAGCTTCCCCACATCCACTTTCCAAAAGCCCCACCTCTAAGCACATGAGTGTTATCGGGAACAATCTAGATTTAAACCTATGCAGCCCTAGTATCCCATTAGGAAACAGAACTTCTGGTTTCATTTATGAGATTATATTAAATGGTGAAGCTTCAACATTTTTTAATGCCTACCATCAACAGGTGGATTTTTTTGGCCTTTGCTTGAGGGCTTGGCCAGTTTAGTTGTTTTGGACAATGGAACATTGGCAAGCATGACACAATCAAAGATTTGGCAAGCTCTTGTTCAATGGAGCATGGCTCCCTTGCTGCTGAGAATCCTCGGACCACCATGTAAAGAAGCCTGGGCTTTCTATAGTATAGAAGACTGAGAGTCATCCCTACCATACTTGCCATCCTGTGCTTGGTAATCAACTGGATTCATATTCATAACAGTTACCTGTCTAGGTATTCCATTGCTGATCTAGGGCCTGTAATGGAAGTGTTGCTATGATTATTGTTTTAGTGGGCACTCGGCTCTACCTACACACCTGACTTTCCTCACACTTTCAGTGGGTTGGTCAGTTCCTCCAAGTCCCTGTTTTTAGTCCCTTCACAGGCAGCTTCAAAGCTGGATTACACACCACGTTTTCCTCATCCCAATGTTTTCATATATATTACTAACAGAAAAATTACAAATGCAGTACCCAAATAAAACCAATTCTACACTGAAGAGGGTTCATGCACTGTTGTCATTTTTGATACATTGGACTCAGTTCAAGCTAACCAAAAAAAAAAAAAAGCAGCTTGGAAAATCAACAACCAAGCACTATTCTAATGCAAGACAGAAAAAGTAAATTTAGCCCCATCCCTGCCCTTACAACTGTCTTGAGAAATTGGGGTTGGAATTGAATATGGTAAAAAGAGAGCAAAAATCAATTCACAAAGGTGAGCTATCAAGGATCACCCTGAGATCTTCATATAAATAAAATACAAAAAGAGACATACTAGAAATAAGAACTACCTATAGAATGATCAGCAATTAATGTAGGCTTCAAAATACAGGTCCCAAATTGAGGAATGGATACAGGGAAGATTGAACAGTGGCCAATAAGGTGGAGCTGCTACAGGGAGTGAGGTTTTCTGTGAGAGGGGCATAGGTGCCTGGTGGCACTCAAGAGCTCATGCTAAGGCCTAATCGAGGAGAGTAAGCAATCAGGCACAGTGTGGATAAGGGAAAGAGGGAGAGCTGAAGTGAACCCAGCCC
>RJWT010048021.1:0-11192 GCA_004365215.1 Cuniculus paca | reverse complement strand
TTAATGACATTTGTGTTGACCCCTTCTTCTCATTGCTACCTATCACTCTTATTTCACTTTCCATCATCTTGCAGTCCTTGCATTGTTATTTCCTGGTTCCTCATTATTTTTAAGAGGTCTTTCCTTTCCTGATCACAAGCTGCACACCTGTTTTCAAGGTCTGAAAATCTACCTTCAGTTTCTTTCAAGTGACTTTGCCATGTTTCAGTAGAGTTTTTAATTTCCTGGATATCTCTTTGAATCTGTTTCATGCATTCAAAATCTCTCTTACATTGTTCATTCATGGTTTCCCTCATTTTCCTTTGCTCCTCTATTTTTATCTATGTCTTCTTTAGAGAAGCTTAGCAATTCTTTCATTTTGTTTTTCATTTCTTCTTTTACCTGAGATAATATTTCTGCTCTAATTTCTTTTAGAGCCTCGTGGAGTTGTCTCTTTACTTCAGTTGCCATCACTGCAGAAACTTCAGGTGTGCGACTCCTGATCTCTTCCATGTTTTCATCTCCTGGGCTTGCTCTGCTTGGGTTGGAGTCCAGGGACTGCCTTTTGCTTCTTCATCTTGACATTTTCCTGGGTTCTTCCAAACAAGCAAGTAGTGGGGTCCCAGGCACTTCCCACGTTGTCTATAATTTCTCTGGAGCATGACTGTTTGTTTCTCCTGGCCAGTGCTGGCCACGGGTATCCAATGGTGGCCACTGGGTGCTCTGGTGCAGGACCTGCTTCTGTTTTACCCAGCCCTTGCTGGTTACCTGAGGCAGAAGTGTCCCAAGGGCTGCTGTACTGTTTGCAGGAAAAGAACCTGCCTCTGCCTTCACTCTGAGCTGGTTACTGGTCTCTAGTTTGTTTTTCTTTATACGCTCAGATTTTATCACTGAGCTGAAGATTTTTGCTTTAATGTGGTCCAATCACTTCTTGGTGGATTCTTGCTTTGTGCTCAAAATCATAATCAACAAAGATTTTATTCATCATTTTAGTTTTATTTTTTAATTAAAATTTTTAACTCTCCTAAATTTTGTGTGTATGATTAGGAGGTAGGGATCCAAGTATGTTTAGTTATTAGCCCAAAATTTGGTAATATTTATTGATTGTATATTTTATCCAGTGATTTGCAATGTTACCTTTTTCATTGCATTATACTCTAGAGAGTTGCCATGTCTTATGGTTAATACATTGTGTCAACTTGAGAAGTTTAGTAGTTTAATTGAGAGACTCAGCATGGGGCCAGGGTCCCTAGTTTATAACATCCTCAGTTTGTAACATCCTCATCCTGTGCAGAGGAAGGCAAGGACATTTTGTGAGTGTTACGCCCACCCTGGGAAGGGTCGGGGGGCTTGTGTACAACTTAAGGGTAGAAAAGAGGCTTGTGTTTTTCTCTGTTTTGCTCTGGCTGCTGCCTTGAAGTGTTGCCCCAGTGCCATGCCACCTTGCCTTGGAGCCAGCTGATTACGGACTGAAATCTCCTGAAACTGTAAGATAAATAAACCTTTTCTTCCCTAATTTTGGGTGTCAGGTATTTGTCTCAGCAACGAAGAAAGTGACCAAGACACCATGTAAATCACCAATGTTGGTGTCTTGCATCAACAAATAATTTAATAACTGCCAGCACCAGTGTTACCTCTTCTGCATCTCCCCCTTCATTAAAAATATCATAGCTACTTTCCTATATAAATTCTTTTTGAAAATGTAGAGAGAAATAACTTTTGGTTTGAATTTATAGAATAATTTAAACTTTTCAATTGAGAGTCTTTGCATCTAGTGAAAATGTGTCTTTTATTTACTACTATCAGTTAGTAAATATTTCTAGTATTTTTAAACAGTATTTTCATTTTCTCCATATAAATTTTGTACCACAGTACTTGCAAAGTTTATCCCTAGAACTTTGTCATTGCTCTTGGAAATGGAGTCTTCTGATTTCCCTTATACTTGCTGCATTATTCCTGTGGACAGTGAAAAGCATGGCTGATAAAAGCAGGTGTGTGGGGGAGGATGTGAAACCCTGAGAATTTGCACTCACAGTGGTTGGAACAGGAATCGGAAGCAACTGTGCTGTCTAGAGAAGGTGACAACACCCAGGATTCTCCCTAGTCCCTAGTGCAAACCTCAGATCCTTGGGAGACAGAGTGACACCCACACCTGCAAAAAGGAGAGATGCACAGGAACACTCTTGGCAGCAGACGACGGAGTAAGTCAATCTGGTGCACAGGAATCATCCACAGCCAGGTGACCAGGTGTGCAGCCCCATGCAGCCTCCCAGCCGAGCCCCAAGTATGATGCTGTGTCTCTGTGTGCTTAATGCTGGGTCCACAGGCATTTCGGTCACTTCGTATCTTATTCAGGAAGCCAGAAATATTTTATACGAACTTATAAATAAAAATACAATGGCTTCTTAATGTTGGTTTTGTTTAATTTTTCTCTGGCTTCTAAGAGTTCCCCACTGGATGTCATTGGGTTTCCCAGGTAGGGAATAGTATCATCTGAAAATACTGTCTTCATCTTGCCGGGGTATAGAACTCTGATTGTGCTTTTTCCTAACTCATGATAGCATTTCCAGAACACTTGAAGGTGGTGGTTATACGTGTAGTCTATTAGATTACTCATCATCAAACATGATGCTATTGTTTGAACGCAGAGATGGGGCACAGAACACATGTAATTTAGAGGTGTCAAGTATGATGCATACAGCATGTGCCAGGCATGCACAAGAGGTGATAGAACACTATGGTAAATGTTTACATTTTTTAAAAAAAGTATATTATGAAAAAAAATGACACATTGCTAAGAATGATGGGATAAGAGGAGTATTTTGAGGAGGGTTAATGGTAATATGTTTTTCACTGTAACGAATTTTTGGTATTTAAACATATACCATATTTTTGATCATCCTTTATTGATCAAACATTTATGGCAGTTTCCATCAAATAAACACATGATGCTGTGCTCTTGTCCACCTTATTCACCAGCTCTGACACTGCATAACTTCTGGCTCTTCCCCAAAGTCAAAAAGACCGTGAGAGATCAGCGTTTTTAATCGATTCAGGACATCGAGGCAGCCAAGACAGCACAGCTAAAGACCCTCATGAAAGAGGATGCCGGAACTGCTGCAGAAGATGACAGGAACTGTGTGTGTTCAAAGTGAGCGGGGTATGCTGAGGGAAATTAATGACAATGTGTTTTTTACAGTAACAACATTTTTTAAATGTCAAACCTTCACCATATTTTTCTATCAACATGGTTGCACTGGGTGGTTTTCTCTTACATTTAAATGTCATCAAGGAAGAAGAGGAGGAAAGCTTCATGCTTTCTGCTCTGGAAAAAAACCTAGGCTTTGTCAGTTCTTTGAAGAGAATGAAGAATTCTCCAAGGACAGCATGGAAGAGTGAGGGTCTTTCTTATCATTTTTAACTCTTTTTCCATTTCTAGGATTTTCTTTCGATCTTTAGAAATCAAATCTGGACACAGCACTGTGTTGAAGCCACCACAGTTACACAGTCTTCCCCTTTGTTCTGCTGCAGAGAAAATGATCCTTGTACAGACCAGAGACATGCTTGACCACTGCTGATCCAATGAGTGTTTTGCTTGTGGGAGATGATTTTGTTTTTCCAGAATTCTCTTCCAGATGAAATAAAATCACCACCCCCAGCCTTCCCTCTTCAGATTACCCAAAAGAAGATAGCAGAGTAGAGATAAATTACCAATCTTTTATCTGAGATATGACAACTTCAATATGGCTAACAGCACATTTTCAGCCAGTCCCAGAACATTAAGTGACTAGCTACCCTTTTACTAAGAAGGGAAAACCAGCAGAGATTTGAGGAAAAAATAAAAGATATAGTAAAAATAACCTTTCTATAGCAGGATTTTTAAGAGGGCAGTCATAACAATCCTTGCATTTCTTCCTTAATATTGAGAGATTCGGTCAAGTGATAAACACCAGAGGCCAAGTAAGATTATTGGTTGGAAAAGCTTTAGGCAGAGGAATAAAAACCAAATATCTCAATTATAGTACCAGGGTCAAAGTCGAGCTGTGGAAAATTCTGAGCAAATCATAGCAGAAAAATGGCAACTTTTTAAAGTTGCCTTGGATTGTTTTACAACTGTTTCAGCACCACTTTTGTTAATAGTATTAATGATCGTAGTTATAGTTATTATTTTGTAAATGTTCCCAGTCAGTAATCACTAAAAACCCTTATCTGATTGTTTTAGTTATTTAAAAAAAAAAGTGACAAGGAGACCCAAGCCTCAGATAACTAAAGTTTTATTATACTTTTGGAATACGTAGCTCAGCAAGACTGAGACTTCACTCAGCCTCTTCCCAATTTCATTAAGGTAATCAGCTTCTGCTCCTCTTCTTTTTTAACTCGGATTTGAGAGTTTGGCTTTTATCTGACCCCTCACTAATTCACCTGCTAGTAGGAAAATGCCAAGAAGGTTGGGGGACAAATGCTTCACTTCATCTTTAAAATCAGGATAGGTCTTGAGCTCCATGTCACGATACTTCTTCCTCTGGTCTTATAGCCCAGGGACTGCAGGGACAGCCTGCTCACTGCAGGGACAGCCTGCTCACTGCAGGGCAGACAGCGTGCTTGGAAGCCTCACCGGGGTGCTTACTTCATTGCTCTCGAGACCGTATTGGAGTATCTTCCATTTTGCATCATCTTTTCCAATTCTGCCCCGTGGTGCTGAGCAACCTGAACCCGCCTTGCCCCCAAGAGCAAGGAGACGTGCATGACGTATGTCTTTTGAATCCATTTTCCCATTAGAAAACAGAGGCCTAGAGGAGGAAAAGTTTGCCGTAAGTCCCCCCAAGTGAGGATGGAAGCGAAGGCAGTGTCACATGTTTCACACGTGAACTTGGCCATCTGGATTGGAAGTCACTGGAAGACACGACCCGTGTCTCCACTCCCTGTGCATCCTCCGGACCACTTGGGCCAATCCTAGAAGATTCACAAGTGCTTCTACAGTGCATGAATAAACGTGTACCAATTCATGGCTCTGAGACCAATAACTGTAGGCTAAACAGATACTGTACCCCGCGGGTAGAGAACGTAGCAATTAGCCCATGCTGCTGTGTGGAACGAAGCCGCAAGGTGATTCGCAGGACTGTTTGGAGATGCTACAGGACTCTGGTGAGACTCTGGCAAACATGGAGCACAGCAATATGCTCTGAAAGAGACGGCAATTTCTGTCCTGGCTCATGAGGCACGCAGCACGGGAACAGCCAGAACTACCACTTGGCTCTGGGCTGGCTGTTTCCTAATGCTCTCAAGGTCTGCAGCAGGAGCCTGCAAAGGACCACAGGCTCAGGGCACAGACCCTTCCCCTCAGGTCCTGGGAGGTCAGGTGGACAAACACTGCAGTGGTAGGAGATAAGCCCTCTGCTAACTTCTGCTGACAGAGGGAAGGGAGAGCCGGGGCATCCTGCATCAGGCAAGGAGCAGCCCTGCCTGGTCAGTGCAGGGGGCTACCAGGGTGCATGGCAGGAGAAATAGAAGGGCTGGTCCAGTAACAACAAAGGCCAAATGTCCAGGCAGAGCCAGCAGGTGGCCGAAGACAATGGCATTGGGAAGCTAGGCCAGGTGCCTACAAGAGAAACCACATCATCCCTTGTCAAAACCAAGGCTTGTCCATAAGCCCAAGGGCCCAAATTTGATGATTTCCAGAAGCAGAACAGAACAGAGCTCAAAGTAAGGGACTCAGCAACATCTGCCAGAGAGTTGGGTACAAGTGCTTGACCTACGGGAGACAGGGAGAACAGACGGCAGCAGCAACGAGAGGGAAGCTCTGCAGGCCTGCAGGAGACACTGCGCTGAAGCCCCAGTGCGGACCATGACCAGAGCAGATTGAGTGACTGTCCTGACCAGGTCGCTGGCCTGGTAACCAAGCAATATTGGCAAATACTCAAGAAGCTTCCCGGAGATCCTTGGAGAATAGAATTTGTTTCCCTGCAACCAAGCAGGATAAGGATGGAAGGGATTATGATCTGGAACATTCACGTGACCTTGAGGGGCTTCCATTGGCCAAAATTTGAAGCAGAACGTCAGCTTCCTTGGCAGCAGGGGACATCAAGAGTCTGCAGCATGACTGGATCTGGGCCTCCTCAGGCTATGAGGACTTCGTTCATAAGACCTGGACCTTCAAGTTTCAGAACCAGCTAGGTGATGAGCCAGGGAGCGTGAATCTCACTCTCCCCTTGTGATTGACCTGAGTCTACACAAACTGCCCATCTTTCAGGAGCAAGACTTTGGCTCCTATTTGAAGTCCACTGTCCAAACTTCCAAATTCACCTGCTTCAATTCCTAAGCAGCTCACTTCATTTAAAAGATTTTTTGTTATTTATTTTTTGTTAGTATATATTTGCAGCAGATAATGATTACATTTATTATGGGGAGTGGGCACATGTGCGTAGCACATCTCAAGTCTATTTTTTTCCATTCCCTACCCCTGCTCTTTCTCACTCTGCTCCTTCTAACTCTCAGTCCCTTTCCTATTTACAAAAGCTCTATTTTTGTTTTTTTCTTTCATTGTTTTCCATCCTTTCTCTCCCCTCCCAAACCCTCCTTTCATCTCTTGCTCCCCTGTCCATTTTAAAAAGATCTCCTACTTCCTGTTTATGTATCTTCTATTTTGTTCTCTCCATATATACGGAGTTTCTCATATAAGAGAAACCATGCATCATGAAGCAAGTTGGCCTGTGTGCTTAAAGTATATCCATTTACCTACAAATGACTTAAATTTATCCTTATTTATGACACAGTAGTACTCCATGGTGTACAAATAACACATTTCCTCTATCTGTTAATCTGATGATGCACAAATAGGCAGTTTCCAAGGTTTAGCTATTATAAATTGTATTTCCATAGACATGGGTAGTCCTCTTCCAGGTATCTTCCTGAAAAAGTTAAAGTCATCATATTACAGGGATACATGCATACTCACTTCATTTTAAATAGTTTTGGAAATCTTCAAAATCATTTCAAGAAAATTTATAACTCTTGCAGATGAAGGAATAGAGATTTCCTTTCGATTTATTTTGTTCTGTCTCTGTTTCACAGGGCAGTATCATGCAGAAACAGTGGAGGTTTGCTACCTTATTAACATACATCTAAGGCCCAACAAATCCAAAGGCTGAAGAGCATATGCACAAAGAACTAGTCAACCAATCGCCTGGTTTTTCTTCTGCCACACGTAATTCACAGTTGCTCCTCCCACTTTCATCTGCGTGTCCGCTAGCTGTCTCCTGTGCAGCAAATGCCACAGAACAAGCAGATGTCTCAAAGAGAAGCCAGCTTTCATTGGAATTAATAACTTTTTCTTATCCTGACCTTCTTTTAAGGGCTTTCTTTCATTTTCTCTTTGCTTAAGAATAAAACTTGCTATTGAACTAAAACAGAGCACTATGAAGTCACATCTGAGGACCCTGGACTCAGGTCAAATCCTGAGCTCGTCACCACCTGCTGCTCCTCACTCTTTTATTCCATGGCAAACTCAACTCTTGACTTCCTTTCTGCAACAATTTCTTTTATTTTTTTTAATCTCATTAACACATTGTCCTTCCCTAAGAATGTTACCAAGTTTTAGCCATAACAAAAGGAACTCTGAAACCAGCCACAATCCTTTAATATCCTCTCTTAATTTGTAGAAATGAGATCATCCAAACTGTCATTGACCCCATTAACAAGACAAGAACATCCACAGCAGAGGCAGAGGAAGGAGTCTGGTGGGTAAAGTTCCCTGACTCGTTAACAAAGCCAAAGCCACCATGCCAGAAGAAACGACCTCAACATTCTCCATATTTCACCAGAAAAGTAACCATTCCACGCACAGTTTGGACGCTTTTCTTGTATTTCCGTGCACCACCTAATCACACACAGAGAGCTGTGAAGTGATTTGCTAAGCCGTCACCAATGGACACCAGACATCTCTCCGTGGGTACAGTAAGAGATGGGATCTCGGCAACGGTCACCTTTTGCAGGCTTGGTAAATCCCCTGTCTACTTACACTTGTCACCCAAGGAATTCTACAATCCGTGGATTCAAAGAAAGCCCTCTATGTGCTGAGCACATGGTTCAGTCAATTTCTGGAATGAATGGAGGGCTGCAAGAGCCCTTTATCTCTGAGTAAGGGTCTTAGGATGCTGGGACCCAATGTTTCAGTGTCATGGGTCCCCATTTCCTCAGTCACCTCCAGTTCACCAGAACCCACTTACAGTAGCCAGATCAGGAACTAAACAACTGCTAGAATGAGGGAAGATCATTAGTTTTTCTTCTTGAAGAATTTATGGGTTCAAAAGCATCTTATGCAGCTGGGTATGGTAGGGCACACCTGTAACCCCAGCAGTTTGGAACTCTGAGGCAGGAGGATCAGAAGAAGCACAAATGTAAGACTGGCTAGCCCTGACAACTCTGAGACTTTGTAAGACCCCATCTCAAACTTTCAAAAGGGAGAGAGGGCTAGCCGTGCAACTCAGCATAAAGGCCCTGTGTTCAACCTCTGGTATCTCAAAAAAAAGTCTTATGAAAGGCTATTAGTCAGAAAGACAGAGCCAATAGGAGACATAGTCATCATTGGTGTCCATGGGGGATTTGTGGCAAGGCTCCTCCTGGATATCAAAATCTGAATGCTCAAGATTCTTACATAATCTGCCAAAGTGTTTGCACATCTCCTGTATGCTTTAAATTATCTCTAGATTACCATGATAATTCCTAGTACATGTAAATGGTTGTTGTGCTTTACTGTTTAGGGAATAATGATAAAAGTCTGCATGTCTTCAACATTCACCTATGTTTAGAAATCTGTGTTTAGTTAAACCCACTAGTGTGAAATCTGTGGATACAAAGCGCTAGCTGTATGTGTGGATACAGACAAGTGAGAGCAGATTTATTAGCTCATTAGATGATACAGGTTGAGAAATCTACCAAATGCCCCCTTCAAGCTGGACACCCAGAGACACCAGTGTCATAGCTCAGTCTAATTCCAAAGACCCTCAGACCAAGGAAGCCAATGGTATAATGCTCGGTCCAAGGCCGAAGACCTGAGAGCCTGAAGAACTGCCAGTCCAAAGCTTGGAGGACCTGGAGTGCTGATGTTGGAAGGCAACAGAAGAAGAAGGCCCTACCTAGCACCACAAGAAAGAGAAGTTACCTTTTCTCCATCCTTTGACCTACCCAAGTCCTCAGCCAGTCAAATGGTGCCTACCATGGGAGAGGGCAGATCTTCCTTAGTACCCCTGCCACATACCCTCATAAAACTGCCCAGAAATAATACTTCATCAGACCTTGGACCCATCTACTCTACAAAAAGTCCCTAAAATGACAGAGTCTCTGGCAACCCGCTCAGGACCCCTTCTGTCCCTCTGACAGAAGCTTTCTTTCTTTCTCCCAATAAATATATTCTGCTCTTAAAAAACAATAATAATAATAATACTTCATCAGCTGAGTATCCCTCACTCTAGTCACACTAACCCCTAAAATTTACCACTTAATATGTGTTATTGTTTATTAACATATGAAGGGGACCCAATTTTATTGCTATCAAGCACAACTCTGATGTTTATCTGAGTAATATTTGATCACTTAAAAAAATTTTTTTTAAAAAAAGGACTCTCTCATCACCTCTTCCCAATCTTATCCCCTAAAGATAGCTACTGCTCATTCGTTAATGAGATTTTGATTTTAAAAAATGAAATTGGACCCCATTGGGTTTTCCCACCAATGATCATTTGGGGAGTAAAACGAATTAACAAAACGCAGTTGTTACTTCACGGCCATTCTTGTGAAGGACACTGCTTCATCCTGCAGGATCTCACACCTTTGCTGGCTCTGAGTCTCGGCAGGTTTGCCCAGATCTTACCCACATCCTGGGTGAGCTCGTCTATCCTCGCTCTATGGTGCACCTCTAGTCCACCATTCCCAGCCCAAGCCCTGCTCTGTACTTACTGGGCAGATACGTAGCTCTGAGTGTGCCCGGAGCACCTCAGCATCTCCCACCTCCCACCATGTGTGGCTCACCCTGCCTCTTCCATTCCAGTTAAGGACCCTAAAAGCTGGGAACCATCCTGGGCGCCTTCCTCCCACGCCTACAGCCCATCCGCGCATCATCAAGTCCCGTGCTTTTCCTCTCCAGATCGCTCTCAAACCCACGCTACCTCTCCCTGAGTTGTTTCATAGCTTCATCTGCTTGCGCACACACCGGAGGGTCCCGGCCAACTCTCTCCAAAGGACACCGCGAGTCAGCTGCCTCCCGTGTTCCCGCACCACCACTCCTTCCTTGCTAGGGAACCTGCTTCCCAACAGACAGCTGTCTCCCAGGCTTTCCTCGGAGTGCAGCCAGGGCGATCCTCCTCGCAGTTGGTCTTGGAATAGAGGCCATTTCCTGCAGAGCCCTTGCTGTGGTCACCCATGAAAGCGAACCCCCATTTTTGTTTATAGCATCATGAAATCTATTTATAGTGCAGTTTCTAAACATATGTATCCCTTGGTATCTATTTATTCAAACCCAACTCCTATTAAATTATAAACTGTTTTGGTCTCTATACCCCCAGCACCCAGCCTGCGATCTGGCACAGAATAGGTACTCAAGGAGGGTTGATGAATGAATGAGGGCACTAATGGTGTTTTCCAGTCAGTTTGCCTCTCTGACCTCTTTTTAACAATTATTGCATTTTCAAGCCGAGCAGTTCCTGCTAAATTGCAGATATAACTTCATCCCTCTTCAAGGAAATTGCAAAAATCCTTTCAAATTGTCATATCCGCCACTTCTTAGTGTGGCTCAGGCTACTCAGGGCCTCCCTGGCTAACCAGACTCACCACCTGCCCTTTCCCAAATGACCCCCACTCCTTCCAGGAGCCCCTCACCGTGTCTTCCCCCAGAAAGCCTCCTGCATCCCTCAAACATTAGACCTAGCATGGCTTCCACATATACTGTGTGCGGGCGTTTGAGGGGTTTTCTTGTTTCTGTAAGCAGCAGCATCTTCCCTCCGAGTGCTCGTGCGCCTGGAGTGCAAGCACCAACCACTTACGCTTGCAGTTCCAGCTCTTCCATTGTGCTCAGGCGGAGGACAGTGGAGCATGTCATTTTATCACATTGGATTAACACGGTGATCGGTACAAGAACTAACATCTTGTATCCATGGCAACAGCAGTCAGGACCCACCCATCAGGTGGACACTGGGCATCTGCACGGACATGTGGGCATG